>VWZN01015151.1:53753-90399 GCA_013396955.1 Regulus satrapa
CCTTTTTCCTGAAAGACCTTTGTGGCCTAAGAAGGGATTACACTCGATGACCTGATGAATCTGAGTAGTTAGTTAGTCCATCTTTGGGATGTTGCAGGCAAGGCTACAATTCTGGATGGTACTGAAGCGAGGCATTTGGGATCCTTTCACATGATCCAGTTATCAACCAAGGAATGATGAGGGGAACTAACCCTCAGAGTCTCTGGGTATAGGTCTTGGAAAGTGTGGCAACAAAGATACCTGTGTGCAAACAATCTCTATATGCAGCAAACCCAGTGGAACACCATAGAACAAGGAATTCAACTTGAGAGAAATGGTAGTGGCAGAGATTGTCTTCTCAGATGACCTAAACACTATAAATACAGACTTAGTAACATGTACATCAGTGATGTGGCAAAAGCTTGTATGACTTGGGGCACAAGAATACACTTCCGCTTTAGCAAGAATGAAGTGGGATGACACAGAGGAGACCGTGCTTGATATGAAGAAGCTCCAAGCTTATGTAGATGCTGTGCATGGCCCAACATAGGCAAGAATCACAGCTGTGGAAACACGTCTGCAGAAATTAGAAGATAGAGGAGAATCACAAGAAACTCAGAGAGGAGATTAGAGAGGAGATTAAAGAGAGCCTTCTCCAAATCTCGGCAGTACAGATCAAAGGTTCTGGTACCAAATGCAGACCGCACCCAGAGGGGGAGAGAAGGTACACCCTGTGAGCTGAGCTGTGGTTGTTCCTGCGTGACTGTGGAAAAAACATGAGGAAATGGGATGCAAAATCTACTCCTGCTCTGGCACAGTGGGTACTTGAATTGCAGAACAGCAAGACTCAGAGAGAAGTTTCACCAAAAAGGAAGCAGCTCCAGTAGCCCATAGCCAAACTGCCAGGTATGATGATAAAGACATGTCTGATCCCCTTGAAGAAACCTCCAGGATATATGCCCAGGGAAAGAAGGATAACCAGGCTTAGAGGGGCCTTGCCTCTAGCCAGGTAGAGACGAAGGAAAAACGTGGTTTTTGGACTGTGTGGATTTGATGGCCTGGCACATCAAAACTATAAGAATATGAGGCCTTAGTTGACACTGATGCGCAGTGTACATTAATCCCATCAGGACATGTGGGGAAAAAATTTGCTTCTATTACTGGCATGACAGGAAGATCACCTACTTTGGTGGAAGCTGATGTGAGCCTGACTGTAAATGAGTGGAAGAAACACCCCCTATTGTGACTGGCCCAGAGGCCCCAAGAATTTTGGGCATAGATTTCCTCCGGAATGGCTATTACAAAGACGCAAATGGACTCAGGTGCATGTTTGGAAGAGCTGCTGTAGTGGCAGAGGGCATTAAGCAATTGAACTCCTTGCCTGGGCAACCAGAAAACCCATCAGCAGTAGGACTCCTGAGGGTGGAAGATCAACGAGTACCAATTGTTACTTCAAGAGTGCATTGTTGACAGTACAAAACAACTCAAGATGCTGTGATACCCATCCATAAGATGATCTGTGAGCTGGAGAGCCATTCACCCTTCAACAGCACCATTTAGCCTGTGCAAAAGTCTGACAGAGAATGGAGACTGACTACGGACTATCATGCCTTGAATGAAGCGACTACTCTGCTGAGTGCTGCTGTGCCAGACATGCCGGAACTCCAATACAAGTTGGAGTCCAAGGCAGCAAAGTGGTACGCTGCTATTGACATTGCTAATACCTTTCTCTCCATTCCTCTGGCAGCAGAATGCAGACCTCAGTTTGCCTTCACATTGAGGGGAGTGCAGTACACCTGGAATCGACTCTCCCAGGGATAGAAGCACCGTCCCACCATCTGCCATGGACTCATCCAGACTGCACTAGAAAAGGGTGAGTGCACTCCAGAACATCTGCAGTACATCGATGACATCACTGTGTGGGGGAACACGGCAAGAGAAGTGTTTGAGAAAGGAGAGGAAATCATCCAGATTCTCCTGAAAGCTGGTTTCGCTATCACGAGGAGGAAAGTCAAAGGACCTGCTCAAGAGATCCAGTTTCTGGGTATAAAATGGCAAGATGGATGACATCAGATTTTACCACCGATGTCATCAACAAGATCACAACAATGTCTCCACCAACTAACAAGAAGGAAACACAAGCTTTCTAGGCACCATAGGTTTTTGGAGAATGCACATTCCTGAGTACAGCCAGATCATGAGCCCTCTCTACCTGGTCACCTGCAAGAAGAACACTTTCCAGTGGGGCCTGGAACAGCAACAAGCCTTTGCCCAGATCAAGCAGGAGATGGCTCATGCAGTAGCCCTTAGCCCAGTTAGGACAGGACCAGAGGTGAAGAATGTGCTTTACTCTGCAGCGAGGAGCCATGGTCTGTCCTAGAACCTTTGGCAGAAGGTGCCTGGTGAGACTCAAGGCCAACCACTGGGATTCCGGAGCTGAAGTTACAGAGGGTCTGAAGCCAACTACAGCCCAACAGAGAAAGAAATCTTAGCAGCCTATGAAGAAGTCCAAGCTGCCTCAGAGGTAATAGGCACTGAAGCACAACTCCTCCTGGCACCACAGCTACCAGTATTGGGGTGCATGTTCAAAGCAAAGGTTCCCTCTACCCACCATACCACTGACACCATAGTCAGTGGATTGCTCTCATTACACAGTGTGCCTGTACTGTAAAACCGAATTGCCCTGGAACTTTGGAGATGAAATTGGCCTGAAGGTGAAAATTTCGATGTCACTGATGAAGAGGAAAAAGTGACACGACTGAAGAAGCTCCACCATTGTGGGTGGCTTCTGTAGGCAAAACACCTGGAGTGGTTGTCAGGGGCATCTTTTAAATGTGAGTCTGGACTTTGTGATAACATAGACTGTCTCAGGCCTTTGTCCGTTTATCTGGTAAAACAGGATGAGACAAAGATGAGGTGTAACCTGCAGGTATGACTGCGGTACCAGGTAACCCAACAGAGGAGTGTTGAGTGAGCAGCTAGTGTGTGTGCTGGATGAATCTGGCTGTGAGAGGTGTATCTAGGCTGTTCTGCCAACACTAAGTCAGTAAGATATGACAATGGCTGCTAGGTCAGGTGTAATTACAAGTTTGTCACCTCCTTACTTTTGAGGCTTGCACTATTAGAGGGAAGTACAACTGTGCCATGAGGCACTGACACTTGGTGTAGCAATGTCAGTGTGTCAGGCCCAGTACTCAAGTGTGTCCTCTCAGAGCACTAACGGTGTTGGATCGGCTCACATGCTATTCAGATATTTATTTTGTGTTTGCTTGAAGAATCAGGCCAATGTTTTTGAAAGCACATTTAACTATACCATATGCCTACTTAAATCATCCTTATCCAACAAGTTGTGGGTTCCTGCTCTGGTTCATTCTGTTGTTTTTCCTCCCTTCCCAATGTGTTTATGTGTATTTATCCAATTTGCTCTGTTCCTTGTGCCAAATGGCAGGTCTGAGATCCCAGCCAGGCAGGGACAGCTGTGCTATTGTTGGTGTTTGACAAAACAGAGGTCATGGGCTGGGCCTGCAGCTCTAGCTCTAATGACAGCTGCTGGACATTATGGGGCAATGACAGTGTAATCAGGGTTCATGGGCCCTCAGAAGTAGGAATAAACCTTAACTTGCTCCTTGGTAACCAAGAATTCAAATCTCACTTTTAAGACATAATTCCTGTGCAAATTAGCCTTTTGCAAAATATTCTGCTGTTTACTTGCCGTAACTCCTTCATCTGTCTGGAAAACACACAGTTTTAAACACTCCCACCACAAAAAGCCAAAACCTGAAAAACCAAGCAACAGTCTACTTGGAAGAAAGGGTCTCTCCTGTACGGAACTGATCCTAGCTGTTCTCACTTCTAAGGTTGATGAGTTATGAGCTGTGCCAGCCTAGGAAGTGCCTGACCATAGACAATAGTAGCCTTTTGTCTGCCATGGGAGGACTCTTCCCTTCCTGGAAGGTTATTCCAAGTCCAGCCCAGCAGTTCCAGGCAGTGACACAGCAAGGCATGATCATTCCCAATGCCTTCTGTTCAGCAAGAGATGAATCTGCAGGGCTTGGGAATTCTAAACTCTCTGCTCCTTGGGTGGCCTTACACTCTATCCCCTCTCCTCCTGCCTTTCAGCCCAGAAGGCGGGAGTCTCTAAGCTATTAAAAAGGGGGGCTGCATGCCAGCTTTGAGGCATCAGAGCAGGCTGCAGTGACTGGGCAGCTGAGGAGAGGAGGCACAAGTCCCTGGAGCCACTTGGGAAGCATGCAGCTGCCGTGAGGCCGCCTGGCTCTGGCTGCAGCACTGCCATGCTCCTTGGCATGGAAAAGGAGTGCTGGGGAAACAGCACATCTGTCACCCACACACAGCCACAACCTCCACGCAGGGGCAGCACCAGATGTGTTTATTTGAAGCATGTACTAACTAGCTACTCAGTGGCTTAGAATTATTAGCCACAAGTTAATTAGGCACACATATTCACCATCAGTCACCTTACAAAGCATCGCTTTGTAAGCAGCTTTTTCAACGCTGCTTTTACTTCTTGAGACCCTTTATCAAACACAAGAAACAGAAGGGGAAAACTACAAATTCTATAAAGGAGCTGCAGCAAAAAATAAATGTGTGAAAGGTATAACCCATGGTGTCCTAATGAACTCTAGCATGCACAAGTCATGCTTTAGCTGAGTGCCTCTCCATGCTGCCAGCACAGTGGCAACAGGGGAGGAAGCAGCAAGACTTAAGAACCCGCAGCTGATGGAAAAGAAAAGGGAAGTAACAGTGGAAAAAATTATTCCTTGGTATAGTTAAATCAAATTTACAAAGACTGGGTTCCCTGCTGCTGTGTGTACTGAGTATGTGCCTGGGGGTGCCTGGTATCCTGCCTGCATTATGAATTTGGGACTACCACTGTTCCAAGGGAACGAGCTCCAGTTCCCCAAGGTAAGAGACTCAAAAGCAGTTTGTAAGTTCCTGGCTCCCAAGTCAGAGGTAGCAGTGAACAGAGTAAAGATAGAAGAGGTCTTTGGGGGTAGTCAGGATCCCTGGTTAGTAGTCTTCATGGCAACCAGTCTGCAAATACCTTCCAGCTGCTCTCCAATGAGACAGCTGTCTAGAAACCCAGTGAGGTAATCTGAGGGATGGAGCCCACAATCCATTCATCTTCTCTGTGCTGGTTTGCTTTCATGTGTCCACACTCTTCCCCTTCAATCTGGTGCCAGTATTAATAAAAATTACACTTGGAAAACAAGATTCAAGGTACCACTGTTCCATTGACATGGAAACATCTTATACCTAGAAATCCTAGAGCTGAATGTGAGGCATGAGATGGGTAACAGATGACCACCTGCATTGCTGTGTGTTTTGTGCTAAGTGAGCTGCCCCAGACTCCATCCTCATTGGAAACTGCAGATAACCAAGAATTTGGCAATGCAGGAGTAGTCATCTTCCTTCCAAAGAATTATTTTCCAATCAGAAAATAATTCCTGTTGAATCTTCACTCTTTAAGTGCCACCAGCTGTTTGGTGCTGAACAGGATGTAAGAAGCATTAAATGGAAGCTGAAGACAGCAGCATTTGAATAGAGGGCAAATAAGATCATTAATAGCAGCAGTGTGGACTGTCCCACCTTGGCACGCAAACTGATCATCTAGTCAAGGTACCTGTGACAGAAGTTTCACTTAAAATCAGTTTTAGGCTGGGATTGTCTTTTTTGCCTCTTAAGCTTCCAAGCCCAAGGAAAAGGTTGCTGCATATTTCTGTCCTTGCAAAACCTGAGTTCAAGTGCAGGATGCACAAAGATTGGAGCTGGCCAGTACTGCAGCTACATGAAATAATAGACTTCTGTAGTTCCCTGAACTATTTTAATTACAATGACAATTCCTCGGCCTCTTAGTTCAGTTTGAATAATCCACTACCTAGCCTACATCCGTCCTTTCTTGCCTGGCTTAGAGGAAAGTCTGCACAAGATTGGATAGACTTGCAGTAGGCACCATCAAATCCAAAATGTTACTGTGTTATTCCAATGAGAAATGAGAGCTCAAACAGACTGAGGTAAGTAGTAGTCACATAACTATTCACTAGAAGCATTTCAATAGAACACTGTTTTGTTGTGCTAGTTTAAACTGCAGTTATTGTCATCCACTCATCTAATAAAAGCAAATTTTTAAGTATTCAGGCAGTGCAAGAAACACCAGTTTACCCACTGGCCTTTCCATGCAAGGCAGAGGGGTTTTCACCAATGGCACACCAGAGCAAAAGGCAGCTGGAGGTGAAACCAAGCTTACAGACAGATGGCTCTGAATGCAAACTCACAGAACTTAGGGCAGAAGTGAGGAAACAAAAGCGAAACTGGCAAGGAATTTAAAAATATCACTGTTCTTCCCATACTAATGTCCAAAAACACAAGGGCTCTGACTGCTTTCCAAGGCACAATGACTACAGAAAGATATACAGTAATGGAGAGGCCACAGCACCTCTGGTTTGTTTTGATTCTCTCGAGCTGTGGCAGGACAACAAATCCAAGTCTCAACTAAAAAGGGGAACTTTGATTTTCTCAAATATTCTGAGACCTTCAAAATGTGACTTTTAAATGGACAATGCAGTAGAATCAGAGTCCTGTTTACTAGCCAGCTTGACTGTGTTGTTACACCTGCCATTACAGTGTATAAGTGATCTCTTGAAGCAATTCAACCTGGGTTCGCCTCCTAATCTTCCTGCAAGGTGTATGTGTACTTTCCCTTTCTGCTTTATTTCAGATTTTTAATGTGTTTTATAAGGCAGGGGTTGCTTGTGTGAAAATCATGAATAACTGTCAGCTGTTAGCTGGGTTTGTAAACAAGATTGTGGAATTTTGTACTTTATAAGCAGCATGACAAGAAGGGATTTTAAATGGTACAGGCAGCACAGTCATGTTGTCACCCAACCTAAGGATGATACATCTGTCTGCTACAGGGTACTGTGGAAAGGCAGACTTTGAAAAAAATGCTTGGTTAAATCTACAGCTGGCACTTGGGAAACTCCAGATTCAATACAACCAACAGCTGGGAAGGAAGCAGAAATACACCATGCCCGAAGTCCAGGAGAGCAGGCGCTCACCAACCCAACATCCTGGACACTTTGGCATTTTATCTATTCTACACAGCTGGGTATTGCTCTGCATGTTAAAACTGCTAATTCATCAGGCAACATTAAGTGTCTCCAATTAGGAAAAGATACAATGAAACCTGTTACGTAAGTCTTGACTATTCACCCAGAAACCAAGCTGCAGGTTTAAAAGTCACACAGCAAGCTAACTCAGGCTGCTTGTGTTCTCTTAATTTCACCCAAAAGAGCACTAGAAAAGAACAGAGCAGTTGTTGCTACGTTAGTGACTAATATTAGCTCCACTACATGAGGAATTACTGGGAGATATCCAGCACTAGTCTAAGCTGTGCCAATGGGAAGTCAAGAGTTCAAGTATGTACGTATCTTTCATGGCTGTCAGTCTTCTACACAGTAAACTGCCCAACTCTGAGCCAAAGCTCCACCTCCTTCAACAGAAGGTCAGGGCACTGTGTTTGACATGGTAACTTAGGAAAATGTATTTTCCTGTGAACCTGTAAAACGCCAACTGTATTCTGCTGAGATGCATTATCCCCACTGCAGTTCCAGGGTGGCAGCTGTCAGGTTCAGTAACACTCCAGTGTAAGGAAAAAGATAACATGTGCAACTAACTTCTACAGCTTTAACATATATAAATGTGTCATGCATTTCATATGCATTTGGCAGGATGAGCTGTTTACGTATTCTCGGACAAACTGTGTGTGGAAAAGCATGTACAGCATTAGCTTCATACTGATGGGGAGCTTCATACTGGGACCTAATTTTCTACTGCTCTTCCGTTGTACAGTAACTGCAATGAAATACCTGGCCTGGGGAGGAGGGGTTTTAACCTGATTGACATTGTTCTGATGGTTTTCACATCATTGTTCTGATGACAAAATCCATTCCCTTGCAACTGTGGTGGTGCTGACTGGTTTTAGCTAAGCCAGGAGCTGCAGAACTGCTGTGCTGAACGCTTGCACACTCCCAGCACCTCCCAACTGAGTTCTCCTGCTGCACTGTGGGATGCACAGGCTGCTCAGCAGGCACAGGGGTCTGACATCCTGCTGCACATGGCACAAGATGCATGTGTCATGCAGCTATGTGAAAAGCAACATCAGGAAACACCAGTACATTAGTATTGAATCTCTTACCCTCTCCCTCTGCTCTCCATGTAGCTCTGCTCCATGCTTGTTCTCCCTGCCAGCCATAACCCTCTGCCTCAAACCACCCCACTGGGGTCAAGCACTAAATGTTTTTCCTCTACAGCTTTCCAACTTCCCTCCTCCAACCTGTTTAACACACAAACCCAGATGTGCATTTGCAGCTTTCCTACCCATCTGACAGCACAGCTGAGGTGGCTGATTGTTGCTCAAGTCAGAAATGTAACTACAGACATCTATACAACACGTTTAGTTCTTGAGCTGCTGAACTACCACAGATAAATGACAATGCAGAACTGCTGTTCTTCCTACTGGATTAGCATTAGCCTCGTCCCTAGTCTCTGGGAGGAACTACTTGACAAACAGGAAGGAAGCCAACAGCCAAAGCCTGGCCCTTTCACAGGACCCAGACCTGATGTGCAGTTTTCTGGACTTCAGATTAGCTTAAGGTCTTCAGAAAGCTGTACAATTAAGTCCAAGTGATCATAAAGCCCTGAGGCACGTTTGAGTAGGAGAGGAGAAGGGAAGGATTAGGTCTCCAAGGGCCAGAAGTAATGTGCAGTCCTGGCCAGTGACACTGAAAATAAGGCCAGAGCTGCAGTTTAGCCCCAATGCTGGAGCTGCTAACTCACTGGATCAGGACATGTGGAGCAGAGGTCCATGTCCTGACACGTAATTTTAATAACAGTTTGTGTCAGTGATAATGTCATCTCTTTAACAGTGGGCCTGAGATTATCCAGATGAGTACATATTATGCCCTGTTAAAACAGCTAATCTGCATAAAACTTATGACAAGCCAGATATTTTCAGTATTTCATAAACTGGCTGAATATTCATTTTTAAGGCACTGTCCGAATGGGTTTGGTCACAGATGACTGACTACTCTAAGCCCACGCCAAAACTGGCATATACACCAGGGAAATAACCCAAGAATGGGGGAAAAAATGCAACAACAAACCACCCCTGTAAAAGCAACAAAATACTGCCTTCAGCCAAACCTCTGCCAATTAACATCAGCTATAATGGTGCCAAATTCCAGCAAAACATGTGCTGGATTTGGTTCAGTACTTACTGGCCACTTTTGTACAGGATCGGTGCAGGGCAGAGTAAAAAATCAGCTTCTACTATTTTAGGCCTTTCATCTGAAAAAAAAAGAATAAAATCACATGAGCTTACTATGTTGTGCAGCTTAGGCGAGGAACTGCCATGTGAACCTGCTGTGAGATCCCTCTGTTCCCATGCTCTTTACTGGTCTGTCCTGGATGGAACCAGCAGCAAGGCAGGCCCAAGGTAAGGAACACGGAGCCCCAGAGCTGGCTGTAAATGCCAGGTAAGCCCACATTACAGTGCTTATTTGTACTACTCGAATCAGCTCATGCTCTTCCAGAGAGAACACTTCCTAGAATCAACACCATCTTTGTGGAGAATGAGAACACTATTAGTAGTTTCCTGGTAATTGGAAGATGAAGGTTCGATTTTAGTTGGCTTCATCCCTGTGCATTGCATTACAGATCTATTTTATTAGCTGCGACTTGAGTGTCTTTTTCTCCAGTTTCTTCTGGTTTTGACTCTGTGTGATTAGCAAACCTCTTACACTTATAAAGCACCTACCTGTAGGACACATGAAACACTCATTTGTAGAGTTTTGTGTCCAGTACAGCATTCCTGTTCTGCAGGTGTGAGGACAGGAGGATGGAGCTTTCTTGCCTCATGTTTGGCAAGCTGGGGAAAATTTGGCTCCTGTATGCAGAACCGTACACCCCAACTTCCCCATGGCAGGACTTGATTTCTGTGCAAGGACTACTTCCTGACTGCGGGTGAGAGCAGATAAGTGATCTGCCAGATCAACTTGGAGATGACTCTGTCCTGCATTTCAGGAGCAGGCAGACAGACAAGCAGTTCAGGGGCAACTGAAGGAGGAGCTGTTGGCATAAATGAGCCTTTCATATGTGCTATAATCTGTACCGACTGCTTGGCCTAGATTTGGGGCTAGTTGTGAGGTGGGGAAGAGGGATTAGCACACTGCCATATGTTTTTGTCTTAATGGTATGTTTCATAGATTATTTTTCTATCCCACAGCTCCATTTGGCAAGTTTCCTTTCGAGCATTTGGTAATGGTTCTTTATAAATGCAGAATGAGGAAGATGCCAAATGCATCCTTTAAAAGCAGGGGAACTGACACAGTAAGGGTGTGCTCAGAGGCTGGTCCCAAAAAGAGCCCAGGCTCTCAGTGAGGGGAACTCCAAGATCAGCAGATCCTCACCCGAGTGTCCTTGGTTTGCACCCTCACATACTGAGGGTTCTGCAGAGGGACTGCTAGTCTTCTCTAGAGGAGACTGCAATAACACAGGGATGATTGTCCTTCTCTTGCCACCATCTCATTCCTCCTACTACTGTTTTAAGCACCCTGCCTATCTTCCTGTCCATCCTGGCTCCACTGGCCCCTTTTAGACTTCCTCTGAAGCAAGCAGTCAGAATCCAGCAAAGAGCTGTAGAGAATGACCTTGTGAACTGTGGGAAGGACCACTTGAAATTTCCCTGTTTTCTTCCTGCACTACTCCCCAACCGCTCACTGCTGTCCATTGCTGAAGATGTGGATCTGGGGATGTAGAAGGCCCTACCAAGACCCCATAGAGCAGATTGTGTTTTTATAATCAATACATCACTGTGCCATTCCCCTACCCTCATTGCTTCAGCACACCCCTTTCTGAAGCCAAGAAAAAACAAGCAGCCCAGAGCTGTAGTTGGTAATTCTCACATCAGATGGTAGAAAGTGCCTGTGGGCAATGGGAAGCAGAAGTGACAATTGTAATGGAAATGGAAGGGAAATGTATATAAGTAGAATTGACTTACACAGGCTGCCTGCATCCAGAACTACTGGGTTATCCTCTTATTCTGCCAAATTATTGTAGGTATTTAACAGGCAGAAGAGACTGGCACCCCATTACAGTATATATGATATCCATGGTAAGGAAGAAAAACTGGAAACACAAGTTTGATTGTGTAGGAATTTAAGACCGGCTAATACAGAAATCAAACAGAAGCCAAGGAAAAAAATCAGTCGTAGTTTTTCCTTCAAGTTCTTTTTTGTTTTCCAGTCTAGCTGGCTTCTATGGAACTCTACTTAGAGCTAGAAGTTGGATGTACTCATCCTAGCCATCCACTTGATGCATCTTGCCTCACTTTTTCTGGATAGAAAAAGCAAACTCACATATAAGCTAGAGGGAAGTGTCTGTACAAGGTGTCATGATCACTATCTGAAACAGAATTGCATTGGGCTATGGCTGCAGTAAGCCCTAATGCTGGGCACAGAGCTCAAGGACCATGACAAAATACACCACTGTTCTGACCTGGCCTTTTTTTATGCTGTTGCAGGAGGAGGACAGATGTATCCCTGAAACCTACAGCACACCTGGTGCAACACCCAGAATGGGCAGAGACGTTGCAAAAACAAGGTAAGTGCCTCTGGGAATTGCATTGAGATGTTTTGGACAGGATTATTGTGCAGAAAGGGACCTCAGTCAGTACACTGCAGCCATCAGCAAATATCTGCCTGCCCAAATATCACGAGCCACACAGTTCTCACCATGCTAATACCCATAGTCAGGGGGCTGCCAACACCACTTACAGCTAATGGCACCTGGTAGCAAAATGAAAGTACTGAACAGAGTGTGAAACAACTTTCCTCCCTTTAATAATCCTCAGAGCTTTCCTGTTCCCCTCCTCTTCAATATTTTTCTCTTTCAATTTTCAACAGCTGAGGTAACAAGAAGCAAAATCAATCACTGCTTCAAGACTAGAAATGCAGATGATCATAAATGTCCACACTTACGGATTGTCGTTCCGTTCACTTGATAAGTACAAGTCACACTGTCGGTTCTCCCAGCAAAGGTTAAGCCACTTCCTCTGAGAACAACTTGAAACTCCTCTGGAGGGAAAAGCAAACACACAGAATCACCAAACTTCAGTGTACTGCAGTAAGTTAGACCAGGACTATTTCACTTAGTCTGCAATAAACAAAGCACAACACAGTAATGCTTCCAACTTAGTGAGACCTTCTTTTTTCCTGAACCCTTCTACTGAATTCTCCTCATAAATCAGCAAAGTCAAGATTTGTTCTCAAACCTTTATTGAGACAGCCCTCTGAAACTGGAATTAGATTCAGGCTATCACCAGGATACAGCAAGGCAGTTTCTCAGTGAATGAGAAATGAGAAATCTGGGATTCAGATCAAGAAGACTCCCTAAACCCAGATCAGACTCACTTGAAGTGCCAGATGAAAAAAAAACATTTCTCCTTAGTACTATTTCTCTGCAACTTGCCTAAAGGCCACACTATCTATGAGAGGAGGAATGAAAAGATATTTTTGGCAGGGCCACTGATTTCACCCAGAACATCCATGTTTTCACAAAAATATCCAAGTAACATTTTACAACTACTTTATAATAACTGACTTCCAGCTACACATGGATTATGAAGCTCAGAAAGAAGACAAGGCCTTAAGATTCTGTGCGACTCTTCTATTTCATTAATATATTGCTCTTGTTGCCCAAAAATGCAGTCATATGCTTTGTTCTTACAATCCACATATTTTGGGGCAGATTTGGGACAAGTGCAGAGGAGACTCATGGGAGAGGGGCAGGTAAATGCTCTTCAACTTCCCAAGTTATGGAAGTGCTTTACCCAAGCTATGGAAGCAGGCTCTGGTGGTCAGCTCTTCTGAGGAGAACAGAGAAATCCAATGTTTCTTTAACTTCTTAAGGACTTAAGTTAGAGATGCTTTAGTATTCTAAAGACATACAGTTTTCCTTCAGCTAAAACAGGAAACCACAGTCCTATAATAATTGAATAGTATATTAAAATTATAAAACCTTACCTCCCACACAGACACTGGATGGCTCCAAATATAAAATCTCAGTGCACGATTGTTTCAAAATCTATGGCAAAGGAGGAAATAGTCACAAATAGGTTTCATAGTGCTACTTCAATGAACAATCTTTGTTTAAACAAATGCTTTTCCCTAGAATGCACATACAGCTACAAGCTTGGTTTGCTAAGTCTGACTTTGTAGCACATTGCCTGGAGCATGCACAGCTCCTACACACCTGCACAGTCAAGTCTAGGAGTTCCTAAGCCTTGGATTAGTTTGTTAATGCCAGAGAGCCTTTAAAATATAATAATGTCCAGATCCCTAACCTGATTTTTCATTAACCTCCATCCTAATGGGGTTAAGCCAAAAATTAATCACAAAGAACCTGATCCAAAACCTAATCCAGTCAAAAGCAGTCTACCAACAATCAAGCCTGGTCAAGCCATGTGCACGTTATTGTGAGTGCTGGCACTTTGCCCTACATAAAGAGGCACAGTAACAGTGGTGTTGCTGATTGTGCTGCCTGTCATTGGACAGGGATCTCACTTCAGCTCTGCCTGTTGTAAGCAGTATTTTCAGCAGGCATTCATAAACATTCCATTGCATCAGTTCAGGTCCATATAATCACGTGCACAGCAGAGTCCTGTTACTGTCCCCTCTCTGTCTTCACTTCTGCCAAGTCTCTGTGTATGCTGCTGTGCTGTCCTGACTTCGTAGAAATATCCCTCTGTCTTACTTTTAAGTCTTGCCTTCCTCTTGGTAAGACCCTTTACACCCACATTTACATATTTCCCAGTGGTTCGTGTTGCTACATATTCAGGCCCAACAGAAACAGTCATGTAGTAACTGTTCTGACAAGAAGCATGCCAAGCTCCAAGAAAGCATCCTGCCTCACTTGAACACTTCCCATATTGCCTCTCTTCCCACAAACTGTTGTGTGCAAATTAATTTTTTAGCACTTTAAAACCCATGTTAAATATTAAGAAGTTTTTTGGTTTTTTTTTTAAATTGGCACCTCAGAGGAGCATGCATTTGGATGAGACACAGTAACGGAGATCTCAGGAAAGAATGTAGCCTGGAGTTCAGTGCAAGCTAAGCACTTGTGAGTGAGATCCTCACTTCCAAAAAAGGGCTTTAGCCTTTTTATTCCTATTGCAGTGGCGAGAGAAGCTTCCTGTGCCTTGTTTGGGGGCTGGGGAATATTTTGTACAGCATTTTGTTCCTTACCTGGAAAAGCATGTTCAGCTTTTTTCACTGAAGAGTCAGATAAACAGCTCAAGTAGCTGAGACTAGAAGCTAGCTTTATTTGAAGCACAGCAGGTGGCACAGAATTCAGTAATTTTGTTTTTAGAGGGAGAACCTTCCCAAACCCTGTCCTGACCACATTTGCCCAGCATCTGGGGAGGGGTCAATGGTATGAACTGAAGGTCGGGGAAAGGGTAAGACAGTGTGAGACAGAACCTGACTTCCCTTGCAAAGCAGTAGTTCTCTTATTTCATGACATTCCAGGGTGAATTTTCTAAGACTGTGTTTCCACATGCATTATAAAGGAAAAAAAACTACCTGGATATATTTAACTACCTATAGATTTAAGAACAAACTGGGAGGGACAAACACAACATCCCCAACTGAGCTGAAATATGATATAGATAAAATGATCACAAATCATGAACAAAAGCAAATTTCAGGGGTCAGGATACACGCATTTCCTGCATGGAATCAATTTTCATACATGTTCTTAGCTAAAACAGAAAATGCCGGGTGTTAATACTGCTCCTAGAAATAAATGATTTGACAATAATATTTCATAATTTTTATTACTGCTGTCCTCTGCTTAGCTTAAGCAAACTGTAGTGTTTAGAGACTCTCTCTTTGCAAGGGTGGTGGCCTAATTCTACCATTTCACCACAAAGAAAGCTTATATTAGAGTGAAAAAAACTCTGAAACTCCTAAAATTTGGGGTTTAAATTTATGAGGTTTTCTACCCTTCAAAAAGCCTCATGATAGTTCACACCTGGAGAGGCAAAAAAAAAAAAAAGGGGGGGGGGGGAATGGTAGAGAAACCTGCCTTGTCCCCAAAAGCCCATCCCTTCAACAATCAAGTTAACTTAAAAAGCAGACATCAAACCTCATAAAGGACTAACTGGATTCAGGTGGAGCCAGTCAGAAGCACATAGATAGAGTTCCTTACTTAACCTCTACTTAAGCTCTGGATTGTCCTCAACACTCCCTCTAAGCAACATTGAAACAGTGTTCAGAAATTAGTTTTCCCACTGTTAAACAAAAGCCATCGCATCCTCTGCAGGGTCCAATTCCACAAGCTGTCCTAAGCACCAGCTGTGTGTATGGTTTGGCTCACAAGGATTCTGCCAGCAGAGAATATTTTCAATACAGCAATTACTGCATGTGCTTTCATGTCTGAGGGAAATGAACATATCTGCACATCTTAGTAGGCATAGAAACTTGAGATCTTTATTCCGACTTACTCTTTTCTATTTGTTTTAATCTTTTTTCCCTTTCCATGCAAGCTATTCCTTCCAGCCAGCACAGTACACTCCAGTACTCCAGTACAAAGTTTATTTCCTCTGGAGAAGGCAGAGGAAATTTCCTCTATGTGAAGGCATCTTACTTATTTTCCCTATGATCCATATACATTATTTAACATGCCTTCATGCCCCTGTCCTTTAGAATTTGAAGCTAACTTTAAACTATCCTGATGTGGAAATCTGGGCTACCAAGTCAGCAAGACCAAAAAGCAGTCCACAAAAATCTGTAAAATGCTCCCTCTTTTCTAGTTCAGGGCACCGCAAATTCATTATTTAGAAACCTACTGCCCACAAGAAAAGTTAAAATAATAACTCTATAAGGCCATCCTTGGATAGGATAGTTAAGCACTCCGCTGACATAAAATAAATTCAAGACAAACTGCCTTAATTTAAGAGCATTCAAGGAGAGATTCTGAGAATTTATGTCATCCACTTATCATGCATCTATATTTGGTGCAGACCACCATCCAGAGATCTGCACCAAATACAGGCTTTTCTCATTCCCTACCCTTCCCCTTCTTCCACTGCTGGCTTGCCCAGAGAGAACCAATTCCCCACAAACCCAAGTGCAAAACAGAGCAGAAACCTATCAGCCTTTGTCCTGCTGTCTTGCAGCTTCAGAAGTGGAGAGCTGTGGCAAGACTGAAAGGTGTTCTTCACCTTCTGAGGCAACCTGTGCAGTGCAGGACTGGTTCCAGCTGGAACCAGAGCCTATTGAGGTAAAGTGATCACAGCTGTGAGCTTGTCAACAAAGGTGTGGTTGCTGAGACAAGAAAAGGCAATAGAGTTCTATTCCTAGGTACTCAATGTCTTGGACTCTTAAGAAAATGAGACATGGAATCCAGACCCCAAACATCCACTCGATCAGCAAAAACACAAAAGACTGCTGAGGAAATTATTCTGTAGTTTCTCCTTGTACAGGACTTGTTACATTGCTACCACACTGCAAAAGCAGCAGCAACCAAGCATCCTAGGTTTTAAACCGTGGTGTTTTTTAGGGCCAGTTCTTAGAGCAGCCAGCACAAGAACAAATGACATGAATGCAGCTTGTGCTCCACACTGACTCCTGCTGCTGGGGACTGCTCCACAGGGATGGCTGGATGCAGGGCAGCCCCCCACCCCTTCAGTGAAATCCCTTCTTACAGCTTTTGAGTGGACACAGTGCAGTTTCTTTAGCATCTCTCAGTAAAGCAAGTTAATAATTTGAAAACACTTCCAAGAGCAGAAGTTACCAGAAGAGAGGCATTCAAGATACCCAGGGGCACTCGGAAGCCAACTCACCCTTGATGCAAACATTGCTGACACATGTTGGGTCCTACCTGCCCCAAAAAACTTTTCTTTGCTGAAAGGGTCACTTGTCAATCAGCTGCTGGGCTGCCCAGCTCCTCTGGGAACACCATGGTCATCCCAACTGGGGCTGTGGAGCTTTAAACCACTTCTCTCCAGGCTATATGAGTGGCTTACAAGTAAGCACACATGTAGATCTTAAAACAGTTGTAGGAAGTTCATTTATCAGGCTCACTTATCCATTACCAAAGGCTTTACCATATTTTCCATGTGGACCCACTTTTCACCTAGTGTATTTTTCCCAACCTGATTGTTAATGAATACTTAAAATCCATCCTCATAGCTTTCTATGCACTTCCCATTAGGTTTCTGAAAGCTCACAAAAACTTCAGTTCACCATTTCTAAAGCAGTAGATTCCAAATTTTGTCATTACTAACACATTTCCTCCCACTAGAGCTGTTTGAGAAACACTGCCCATTTCTGACCTACAGGTGTCTGAACTGACCAAACACTCGGGGATTTTGTCAGCTCCGAGCCACAGAAACACCCCATACCCAAATTCTGACATCAGCACTGAAAGGGGAGATGTTCCTGCAGCATGCCGCACAAAGGCAGCCAACTGACAAGCTGACAGAAAGCTCCCTGCTGTTCATGGTCTTTGCAAACTCCACCTCTGCTTATCAACTTTGCCTTTTCAGAGATCTTTTCCCTGCTTGATGAAACATTTCTATTTGTGGAAAATATGCTTTGTGGATCTTCCAGGACCTCTTTAACTTGTCACAGACCGGGCCTGGCTCTGACTGAACTCTTTATTCACCCTCTTAGATGTTCTCATTGTTAAAAATTAAAGCAGGATGGTTCCTGCAGCTTTTTGAGTACATAGCCTGCCATACCCTCAGCAGATGCTAGAAGCAGAGCTGTACCAGGCGGCAAAGTGTTACACAAACAACAACCTTCCCTTACAGGACTCTAATGAAGGTTCCATGAAACTGTGAGAACAATGCACTAATAACAAGCATGAGCAGCCCAACTGTACAGAGACAATTAACAAAACACGCTAAGTGTCAATTTGTTTTGCAACCTCACTCAGTTTTGCTTAGCCCCATATGTAGTTCAAAAATTTTCTGCAGCAGGCAGCACTATGAATCATAACTTGCAAAGCATCTGTTCCTGCCCAGAACCATACACTGCATACACGGTTTGGGTAGGTTGTCATCATCTGGATTCTTCAATGAACCACCATAATGATTTCAAGTCTTGAAAATGCTCTATGGCTGTGTAAAGCATTTGCTTCCTGGGACAGAAGTAGAGCTCAGAATAACCAGGAACTGCTGGAAGGAGATAGCTGCTGACACATTTTGGTCAGACTTGGCATGCTAATAACTCGGAAAAACTAATGATTTCTAGGGCCACCAGTGGCCTTTCCTCCCTATGGAAACACTCAAACTTGCATCTCTGTTTATATCAATGCTTACTGCAAGCTGACCCCAAATCAGGCTACTGTGATTTTTGGGGAAAGGCAGCATGAGTCTCTGAACAAAAGCGTATATCCTGTAACAGAACAAATTCATCCAACTTGCTGTTTCCAGAACCTCTTTGTAAAGAAAATAAAATGTTCACCTTTAAAAGCTCATCTTTGTTCTACTGCAGTATGGTAAGGTTCGTGCAAAACTCAGCACAACAGGATCACTTCCACACTTTGTGTGTGCACTAATAGTGTTCCTGCAGTTTTACCTCATGGTCAGTGCGTGAAGCCTGTCCTTGGAGCACAGGCCATGGACATGCTGCCAGTCAAACTGTGTCCAGTGTGTGTGCACAAGCCAGAGATGGCAGCACAGCTCTGAGAGCCCCCTTGCACAGCACCCTCAGAGCTGCAGGCAGTAGTAGCTTTTCTCTGAACTCCTTTTCTTTCCTCTCTCCCTCCCAAAATGGGATCTGTAATTCTCTCTAGGAATGGTGCAAATAAAACAGCTGGTGAGCAAAATTATAACCTCAAGGAAAACAAAGCTAGAAACTAAACACTGTTGATGGTACGACATGCCACGAGGATGTGCTTTCCTTTTGTACTGTGCCGAGCTCCTCCCACAGGTAATCACAAAACCAGCTTCACCAAGAGCTGCATCTCTCTTCAGGACACATATTTCAAGACACAGTGGTAAGCACGCTCTTGTAACAGCAACACATGGATTGTCAGTGTGATAAATTTATGGCAAGTGGGGGAAGTAATGGAAGGTGATGTCTGAGAGGGCCCTGATAACATAAAGAGTGTTTAAATCTACCTTGAGCATTCCATGCTTCAGCTGGATCTGTGCATACAGACAGAGCCTCAAAGACTGCCAACTGTGGGCCTTTTCTTGATGAAGAATTGCCTTCACCTTTGGGCTGGTGCTTTAGCTACTCAGAAATGCCAGTGGGTGCGGGGAGATGGGGAGGGGGTAAGGGCAAGTTAAAGCTACTGCTAGGCAACAGCAGGGCTGCTGTGTACACAGGTGGAGCAGGGCATTCAGATAGGGTCCAGAAGCCCAGATCAGAGCTGGGGAAAGCTGTCCCAGCCTAGAGAACATAGCCCTTGTCAAGGTCATTCTCTGGCGAGTTAATGCCTTTTCGAGCCCCATCCCAGCTTGGGGCTGTGGATGTCCTCGAGGAATGGATGAAGGCAGTGGTGCTGGTGGTGCAGCTGGTGCTGGTTTAGCTGTGTCCAGCTGAGCTCAACCAGGTGCTTGGTTTCATTCCTAAAATTATTGTGCTTTATTCCTTCCAATTGGCTGAATGAGGACTGGGTTTACCCCATGTTTCCATGTGGGTTTGTTTTTCTATGAGTCACTTAGAAGTATTACTGGCAGCTTGCTTTCTTCTTTTCTTTTTAACTCAAAGCTTTTTTTTTTTTTTCCACTACTGCTAAGACAGTAAAAAGTAAAGAGAAGTAAAGCAGGAGGTGTTTAACTGGTTTGCCGGACTCGCTAGTTTTGTTGTAGGGAATGAAATGCTGACTGTGAACTGAGCAGGATTTTTGTGCTGAATTCCGTGACTCTTATGGCATGTAAAGTCAATGTGTGTGAAATGAGGGTGATGAAGAATTTAGGGTGTATGTAGGCTGGCATTGTTACAGGTTTCTCATTCGTGAGTTGTTGCTTTTTTTACACAAATAGGACTTGTGCCCCCTAATAGTGTGGCAGAATTAGGTTTTAACAAAAAAGGATCTGGAGTAGGCTACAAGAAAAAATAAATTTAAGTAAAACTCTTGATTTTTGTGATTACACTCAAGAAACCTTAATCAATTATTAAGTGAGAAGTACCTTCACAGCCCACCTTAGGCTCTTGACAGGCCAGCCTGTCCATATAGCAGGTAATATTTGAACTCCCTGAAATTAACTGTTTCCAAAGTGAACCCTTTCATTATTTCTAGCATTGGTTTCACATCACATGCCTTTGCTGTGTTCAAGCAAGCTTTGTCACTTATTTGCCCAGTGCCAATCTGTGAGGAAAGGCACGTGGCAGCAGGACCACCTCATACTAGATGAAAGGCAATAAATTCTGGTTGACTGGGAACAAAACACATACTTTTCAAGGAAACATCATTTTGGTGCTTATCTCCAACAAAGTCAGAGCAGGAACTGCAGCAGTTAGTATCTAATGGGTCTTACCTTTCACTACTGCCAAACATCTGTGCTTGTGACTACACCTTGCTGCTAAGCCTGGCCTGCTCCCTGATGCTGCTCAGCAGTGCCATGGACAAAGAGCAAGGGGAAGGGGAAGGCTGCTACCCTGTCCCCTATCTAAGTGATACGTATGAGACATATGATCTTGCATAAAATCACCACCCCAGAGAAGCCTGGTGCAGCATTAGGTTAGTGAGAATATTCTAATTACACCAAGTCTGAGCAGGACCTCATTGGCAGCCACTGAGGAAAGCAAATGGAGATGACAAAACTGCAGGTTATGAGATGCATGTTTTAACAGCATTGGAACCTTTACCCTCAAATTATTAAAACAGCCCTAAAACCATTACTTAACAAGTAATGTAACTAGGAATCAAGACAAAGTGTTAGTTTCCATAACAGGAAAAAAAGTTGTTTGGACTATTTATTTTTTTTCTAATTAGTAAGAAAAATCTGTCTCAAAGATACTTCTCACTAAGGAGTCACTGAATTTCATTTGGACCTGTGACTGCTTACTTTGGAGCCAGTTGTACAGCATTCCTTATGTAAGAGAGCTGCCAGCTGTGCAGGGCTGGCTGACAAGTCCCATCCCAATCACAGGGCACAGGCACGCTCACTCTAACTGGAGTTGTGTCAGTGCCAGTGCTGGCTTATCAAGCTCACTGTACTCCAGAAGAACATTATATGGTTTGTAATATGTCAGAGAATGTCAAATTGAGGACTGCATGGCAGTGAAGGGTAGAGCAGAAAGCATTCTATTCCAGGCCATTGATTCCTTTTAACAACTACATGCAGTAATTCCCAAAACTATCTCTTCAGTCTCAATCACATGGAAAACAATAGCACAGCGTTAGTCCTGAACCTTGCACCCAGTGCAGCCTGAAGATTAGACCATCCAAGGGGATTAAGTAAGATGACTGATTTAATCAGAATAATTTTTTTAATGATAACTTGCTGTATTTCTCCTCCCCCACCTCCTTAAAGGTCTAATAGTTTGCTTCCTGGATTCCCAGTGCATAAACTGAGCATATTTTCTTCCTACAGGAAATGATCCAATTAAGTTGAGGCATAATTGATAATGAACCATTTAAGCTGATTTTGGCCTTGAAAAATCATAACCACGTTCAGTCAGCTGGCTGACCCTCCTTCATCCGCAATGGAGTGACGGCACTTGGGGAAAGGGAAGGAGCAGGCTTGAGCATACTGTCCAAGGACGTGCAGGGCGGCAGCCTAGCTAAAGGGAGCTGCTCAGGCTGGACAGCAGTAGGGACTACTTGAAAATCATATAGTCTGATTGCTGCTTAGTGCCCAAGTTGCAACCTGGCCCCTGACACAGCAGTGTTCAGACAGCAGACCTTGGTAAACAGTCAGGTTAGAGACATGGAACCAGTGTTTTCCAGTGTCTAACCCCAGAGCACCACTATGGCAGTGGGGAAGTTTCCCACCCTCCCTAAACACAAATTCTGTTGCCTTACAGCAGGTACTAGCAGGAGATGCTGCTGCACTCATGTGAGTTTGGTAATTCACCCTCCTCTAGTGCCAAAGCCAGGTCAGCCTGAGGAAGTGCTGCTGATAACACAGCTGAAAAAGAAGGCATCAGATTCATGGAGAGAGGTTGAAGCACATCTTTGGGAAGCCAATGCAGTAAGTTTTATAAATATGAAGCCTAAAATTGTTCCTCACATAAATACCTCTTGCCTACCTCAATAAACAGACTCCCTCTCACTAGATTTTGGTTTTGTCTCTGCTTGGGCACCAACTGGCTATCCAATATGTTTTGGGGGCTTTCCTCCCTGCTGACTCTGTGTTAGCATGGCAAACAGGGACAGCTCTGCTCATCACCAAGTCTTGTCAGCAGCCTACAGAGCCTCTCTCCACTCTCTGTGCTGAGCACAATCAGTGTCACCATAGTCCAGATGAGAGGAGACTCTGTGAGGTATCAGCAGTGCTGACACGCCACTGCCATGCAGTTTGTGCAGCAGCTCCCTGCGGGCCTTGCTGCACTGGTTGTCACCAAGCTCTGTAACTCCAAAGCACCAATGCACTGCCATGCACAGTGAGTGACACAGAAACCATCCAACTGACATGGAAACCCCCAGGATATTTGATAGATACCCTTCACTGGTGTCCAAATGGATTGGAATGCCAAAGGGATTTTGATGACTGCTCTTTGCAACAGGAGCAGACTTCCCTCCATCACCCACAGAGCTTCACTGGAGAAAATGTATACTTTTATAGCACAGAATTTATATTTTTATACCACTTCCTGCTTATACCCCTTTAGCCAGTCTGACACTGGGCAAATTAAGGGTTTTTTTAGGACCTTGTGTGCATTTAATCCTTTGGCCTTACTGGTCCCAGGTGCACTCCTTGGATGGGTCTAAGTCAGTCCGTATCAGCCTGGGTGTTTGCACCATGCAAACCCTGAAGTCTTCTCTCCCCTGGTCACCCGTTCACCAGCAGGCAGATCCTCAAGTATCCCAATTTGCAACTTCTCCTGGAGAAACTGACAGTTTTATGCTGAGGCATAGGGTTTTTCCCCAAGAGGTTCAGCCAGCTTGGAGAGAATTTTGAATTTTGCTTCAATTTGCAATGCTCTGGGTGGTGCGACTATTCAGTTCACATGACTTGATCTGTTTTTGTTTGTCCATTATGTTTAACAGTGGGTTTCCCATGTAAAATGAACAAAAAAACCTGAGCACCTGTAAAATGAACAAGCAGGAGGAGATTTTACCAATTCTATTTCTAATCCTTTCCAGGTAGAATTTTAAAGAATTTTTTAACACTGAAAGATAACTCTAGGCTGACCCTTTTTTGAAGTACTTCCTCCAAAGTTCTGCATGTATCAGTTCCTCTAGTCTTATCTGGCAAGTTTTTGTGATGTTTCCTAAAAACAAAATATATTTTAACTTTCTGTATTAAGTGCTGTCAACTTACTTCAGTATAAAAATGTGTTTGTCTACTTAAAGCTGTCATACGCTCTAATAATGTTATTTGAGTTCCCCTAATGTGACTTTTCAAGGTACCAGCCTTGTCCAATTCTGCCCGCAGAGACAATCAGAAACTTTCACTCACAAATCATCAGGACTTGAGTTTAATTAAGGGTTTCATTTTCTTATCTGGTACTGTTCTGCTGCATGTTGACAGAAACTCTGCTCCCAAAGCCTTCAACCTGTCCTGGCTTACTCACAAGGCCATACTTTGTGTAATAATCAGCCAAACCCAATCAGTAACTGTTCCTGAGAGTGCAGTTACTTGCCTTCAGCATTTTGCTTTTAAGCTCCAGAGTTTTGCTCAGATTTATTCACCCTGACAATGCTGTTTAGTTATGACCTTGTAAGCTAGGTATGAGCAATGCTGGCTGAGCAGGAAACTTCACAAAGCAGCCCTCTCTTCAAAGGTCTGCACAGACTTTTAGAATTGGTAATGGATGTTATTCAACAGAAACACAAATGCATAGAGGTGCTTCAACCCTTCTCACTTCCCTAGGATTTTATCAGAACTAATGTCAAAACATGGCATAAGCATCTAAGCCAAAGTTACTCTAAATGTTTATCTCAACTGTCTTGAATGTTAATCCCTGGTCATGATTAAACAGACATTGCATATCTGTCCAGAGAAAATAACTGGAATAGCTGCTCACACTGAAAGCAACTGCAGGAGCAGATACTACAGACAAACTCTCTGTGCTAAAACTTATCACTTTTTTTTTTTAAACACTAACAAACACAGACTAACTGCTTGTCTCTCCTGGGTTACAGGACAGCAGCCAAATAGCCTCATACTTGGAGAGATCAATGTAGTAGAGGCTCCTGCATCACCTACTCAGTAGTTCTGATTTTAGTTTTGCTCACAGGTTTATTGCTGCACTGTTACCATTTATGAAGACAATGTTGTTTTCAGAACATGTCTTCTGAACAGAAATTTTTCAATTACATTCAGGGAGGCTTTCACAACTGCCCCTTTACTCTGTACTTTGAGCAATACTGCTGCATGTTTGTGACCTATCTCCTTTTAATCCGATTGAGCTTTCCCCTTTAGATTAGTGTCTGAGTCTGTATTCTCTAGCTAACTTGCAAACAGAAATGAATTTAAAATAGTGGCTTAAAAGGAAAACTGTGACTATTTAATGTTCTATTAGACCTACCTATCAGTGTATAATGTTATAAGAATGAAATGTCACAATCTCTCCAAACCCCTGTGAAGAAAACTGCGTATTAACTACAACATACCAAAGTATCCTATTAATATCACCACCACACATGTACTACAAAAAAAATCACATGCACACACAAAATCAAAATCAAACAGAAACCCTACTATGGCCATTTCCATGCATGCTCTGTGGTAAAAGCCAAGTGTTGACACGTCTGGTGGCTGGACTGTAAAGAAACCCTGAACCAACTCAGGAGCTCAGTCTGCAGAAGCAAACCTTGCGTGTAAGCTGTAGAACAGTGTACTTCAGTTTGCTTTTTCCCTGTCACTGCTAAGCTAATGCACTGCCATTCCATGTGTCTGGTCCTGTTCTACAGCTATGATATGCCCAAATCTGGGATTTTTACAGCCAGGTTTTTTGTATCAAAAGAAGCTGGATTGAGGCTTGTGAAAATACCATCTGGCATACCTTATCAGAAAAGCTTCCCTCTCTGCTGACACAGAAGGTAAGGTGCTTTAAACTTCCTGGGAGGTATGGACATGGCAGGCTGGCACTCTTACTAGCCAGAGACTGCCCAAAAATACCTTGGCTGAGAACGCAGGTATAATAGGACACCCTATGGCTTATGCTAACCTTTCATATGTTTGAATAACACACACTTCAAGTTGAGCTCCTCAGAAAGCTCAAGCAACTGTACTACTGCTGCTTCCTCAAAGGACCAGAGGAGTGTGGAGACTTGACCCCTCAGAAGGTGCCCATCTGCAGGCAAGTGACCCTTGCTGGAGGGGAAACGCAGAACACAAATCTCTTTACTGCTCTCTCCCAGCATACTTATTTGCAAAGCAGTATTCTTGGAAACATAATGTCATCAGCTGGGGTTAAACATTCAGCTTTTATAAAAATGCCCAGCACTGGCACTTTGATCATTTGCACCAGCAGCATAGATGAATCCTCTAAGTCCTTCAAATGGCACAGAATGAGATTTTAAATAGTAAAGGTTTTAGGCAGTACCACATGGGCTGCACTGTCTTTTCAGGAGAATAAATGTCAATGCATCAGAAGACTGATTACCTTTCTTTAGAAAGCTCAAGGAAGTTTCTAGAACTACACTTATTTTAAAACCACACTGCTCAAGGGAAGTGATAAATTGACTGTGTAGTATCCCAGACATGAGTAGTATCCTATTGTTATTTAAAAAAAGAAAAGGAGAGGGAAATGAATGATAGTGGGCTCTCTCAGAAAAAGGATTTCATTATTGCTTTTGACTTCTGCCAGTAAGCCTGTTTGCACTGCGCTGCCTACATGCAGCAGCGCTGTTAACCTTGCATAAAAGAGAGTCTTCTGTCTAAAATGAGACAAATTTTGTGTCTACAACCACAGGTGTCTTAACATAAGCTGTAACAGTGTTAAACCACTGATCACAACCAAAATGTTTCTCTTTGATCCCTTTCCACAAACCACAATAATCAGCTGAATGGCCTCATCTCACCAAGGGGAGTTTCTCATGCCATGCTGAAAACTGGAACTGAGTCATACCTATTGGGATAACAAGTGGTTAAGTCGTGGATTTAAAACACTTCTCTCTGTAAGTAAAGATTTGAGTAATTCCTAAATTGCACCTATGCTCTAGATTTAAAGCAGTTGTTCTCAAGTCTCCCAGAGTAACAGTCTCTATTTCTTCGACACTAAACCCAAAGCAGTCATTTATCACAGCATCCTCCAAGCTTCCCACATGAACTCCCCTCTCCTTGTGAGGAGTTCTCTAATTCTACACAAGGTCTGAGTATGAAGAACTGCAGTCAGCACAAGCAGTGCGGATTTACAGAACCTCTCTAAGGTAATGAGGAAGGAACTTCAGCTACTGCAATTTCTGCCTTAGTAACGAGTTCTGCCTAGAAGAGAAAGTGGGACTGGAGAGTATGCTCTAATCTTGAGGAAATGTAAAATTTATTGTCTGGTACTCACAGAATTGATTATTCCCTTAAGTGCTTGGAATCCTCCAGTGACAGGGAACACTTGCTCTTTCACGTCAGCAATTCTTTCTAGCTTTGGAGAGAAAATGCATGCAAACACATGAATCATCTGGCAAACTAAATTCCTCACACTGCATTACACCCTTAAATTTAAACTGATGTCTAAAAGCAAGCCTCATCAACTCTGCGAAGAGAAGGAAACTTTAGAGCTCTCTCACAGCTAAACAAGATTTTTCTGAAGTAGAGGACTTACTACAGCTGACTGCAGCTAACAAAAATGGTGGCTAGTCATCATGGCAAGCATCACACTGAAGAAACCTTTCAGGGCCTGTATCTTGGCAGTGATTTTGTACCTCTGTCCAAAATTACCTTCCTTTTGCTCTGCCTTACACTAAAAATCCTTTCTGTGCATCTTCTGCAGGATGAAGCCTTTTGTGTACCTCTTCATTGAATCCACTTTGATCAAACAGCCTTCACTGGAACACAGCAACTCTGGAACAGCTTTTCAACAAAGGACATGAATTCCATGTTCTTTTCCTTATCCCAGGACTGTTACATATACATTGCTTGAATCTTGTCTAAAGCTCCTCTGTTCGTGTGATCAGTACCCTGACCTGGTTGACCAGTGAGAGGGGCTTGCTTATATCCTCTCTTTGGCAGCTCCCAGTAAACAATAGGATTTAACTGGTCTCCTTGGGAGTGAGCATGACACCCACACATTCTATTTATGTCTATGTACACATCTGAATGTGTTTCCTGAGCCAGAGAAGACATCACGCTGCCTAATGTAAGTAAAATTACTTAACATTAACTCTGTAAAACTCTGGGTTGAGGTACTACCTAGTACTCTACAATACTAAAGTTCTTATTCTTACCTGTTCTTGTTCAAAATCCTGGACACCAACACAATAAACTCTCGCTCCCAGCTCTCTGGATTTCCTTGCCTGTGGCATCATAGAACAGAGAAATAAGCTTTTTTTTTTTTTATTCAACAGGCAGCACCCAATCTCTGCAGAGCATGACATGTATTTCCAGCTCATACTCACCTCTTTCTCTGCATACAAGGGAATCTGACCATCCAGCTTGCCATCAGTCAGTGCAATGATGATACTAGAGAACCTTGAAGGTCCTTGCTTTGCAATTTGCACGTTGGCCTGTAAACAATAAATTATCCACCTTAAATCTACACACGAACTTTTAACCATGATGCATCTTCTAAGCATTTAATACAACATCTGAATTAACACCTCATCCTCAAACCTCTCTCTCATGACAATCTTTTGCCTCCCTTGAAATCACTACCAGCAGGGAAAACCCCTCATCAGTCCTTTCCAGCCATCACCAAGCCCACCTCCAAAGCACTGTGATCACTGACCCATCCACCCTTGCCAACACACAGTTCTTCCAGGACAGATCTCTTCAAATCCACCATGAGGATTTCCTTTGCTAACCCCCCAAATTTCAAGCACAGTCAGTAGGTTCCAAGACATAAAAAGAATGGCTTAAAACTAATTTTGGGTTTTTTAATAGCAACAAAATTCCCTTTGTCCAGCTTTTCAGTGCGCAGATCCTGGTTATACCGTGGCTCTACTGTCACAGGGGAAGAATTTATTAGTCTGTAAGAGTAAAACCTTAGATCCTCACCTTCAGAGACAGGGCTTTCATCAAAACTGCATTATTTGAACAAAGAAAAATATAAGCAGCTGGGGACTCTGTAATTAAGACAGTCCTAAATGAAGAGCATTTGTCTCGCAAATGCTGCTCTGTACAGTAAACTCTCCCCAAGAAGAGTGCTCTGGAAGGCACCACAAGCTCCACAGCCCTACTAAACTGCAAGTATTTACCATGTCATTGGGGATGCTGGGTGAGCTCTGAGATCCATGCTGTGTGAGAAGAAGCAAGTCAGAGGAATTCCATATGGCAAATTGCTGTGATGGCTAATTATCTTATGTATGGAATTTGAAGAGCGTCTGGGACACCCTGGGACCACTTAGGCAACCAGAAAGACTTGAGCATAACAGACTGAGGTCTGTTAACAATCAATCTATGTTACTTGGTGTTACCCAAAGGGTGAGAACAGAGGACATGCTGATTGCAAGAAGACAAGTAAAACCTACCTGTTTTAGTCCTTCATGTATGTATGTCTCACCGGCTGGTACCACCTCCTCCAGATCCTTTAGACCTTTCTTGATTTTCTCTCTGTGAACAAAAAAAAAGTTCATGTGACCTGAACTCTGGAAAGGCTGTAATTTATCAATTGAAAAGAAGTATTTGTCCTCAAGGAGAATTAAAATGAAAAGCTGTAAATTCGAGCCTTTAGCTAGGAACCCACGTGGAGACAGACTGTGTATTCATGACAGAAGTGACACTGTGGGAACAAGTATTTCAGACCTATCTAACACAATAGGCTTCAGTGAGTCAAAAAGTTGGAATCAAGAAGAATGTTCAGGCAGAGCAGATATTGCAAGGAGGTGGCAAAGCCTCAGCACTACATAGCCCCATAGAAATTCTGTTGCATTATTTTGCTGCTTTAAACCAACTTTACTTCCAATCACACTGCTGCCAAAGAAGAAATCCCCTAAAACAGCAGTTCTATTTCAGCAGAAATTTTCCAGACCAATATGCAGGAATTCAATCACATAGAACTGAGTTTCAATCATTTAAACCTTTGCCCTGAAGAAAATATCAAGAGGCAAATGCAGCATTTGCAAGACACCTTTTGTGCCCATGGGAAAAGAGCAGGATTGAGGATAGTTTTTCAATTTTGACCGTCACAACCTCTTTATGTGACCTTTCATAAGACATCCTACACAGGTCCACAGGTCACTTAGATTTAACAGGAGAATACATCTGCACCATGATTTTTCACAAGCAGTATAGCAGATCCACCTGCAAGATGATCACTAACTATGGGGCTGAAAGGGGAAAAGTTGATAAACTGCACCACAGGAATTATTTTCAGTAAACTCAGCACAATTGGGGGGAACAAAGGCAGAGAGACTACTGAAAGAATCAATCCTGAGGGTCTTCATTCTTCTGCAGTTTCAGCTAAGTCCATGGAAAGTCATGCTAGGAAAGAATAAGCAAAAACTAAGAAGGGGCAAAATTTGGGCCAGAATATATAGAACACTGTGAAAAATCTAGGTGAGAAAGAAGAAACCAGCAGGGGTGAAGTGATTGAAGGAAAATACATTGCAGGATGTGTGAAAGCTTTCCTTAGGCCAGACCAAATGAGAAAGAATGCATATGCCACAGTGCCTGAACGCCACCCACTCGTCATTTGTTCCATGGATGGGTTTCTTCTATGTTTAGCATCTCTGTTCCAAAGTAGAATCCATAGCTGGAATAAGCTCCCCATCACAGGATCCACTGATACAATCAGGGAGGGGAGGGAGCAAAAGAGATGTGTGGCATTCAATGTGTGGAAGAGAACAAGTTATATAAGATAATAAAATCTGTTTGATGCAAATATTTTACATTCAGCATCTATAGAAACAACTTGCAAGTGATTATGTATGAAGACAGATTATAAACCACAGAGTTTCTGCTTGCCACAAATGAGTGGCAGCACATCACAGGCGTTAGTGCTCTGCTGCCAAGAAACAAGCAATTGAAGCCCCAGTTTTCTGAAACAGATTTCATTTCGCAAAAATAGCTTTTGTACAATCAGTTCGGTTTTATTTATCTGCAATGTCTTGTGATCCAGTTTCACAGCAATCTCTGGTGTTGCCAGGCCTCTGGCTACAAGGGGTTCCAGGAAAATCTTTGGTAGCCTGAGCCTTTTTAGCTGCATTTAATCAGGCACTATCTCCTGCCCTCAGGGCACAGCTGCACTAGACAAACCCAGGCAGATGTGAACTAGCTCCCCTCATTCTTCAAGCTAGTCAAGTGCAAATAAGTCCTGGTCTGGATGTCAGAAGGCCAGTGTGGATGCAAGACTTGAGGCCTCAGAACCAGCATGAGAGGTGGGCTGCATCACTCTAAACCTCATCCCGAGCATGGTAGCTTGTGCTGCCTGCACTGTCCTGATAATGGGACTCAGCAGTCAACCAGCCACAGCACTCAGGACCCCCATTCCTGCTCCTCAGTGCTCTGGAAGTGCTCTCACAACTTCCCTTTCTCTAGTTTCTGTAAGGCTGTTTCATAGCCACAGAAATCCCCAGGTAAGTTTTGATTGTATAACTCATCTGTACCATGACAGGAGAGCCTTCAGCCTGGGTGGCTCGACATCCCACAGCACAACTCAAGAACACTAACAAAGGCTTTGTGATGCAAGTCAGAAAAGGGAGGGAGGTGGAAGAGGCAAAACAGAATCAGCAACTTGCAGCCCGTCTGTATTTGGGCTGAATAAGCACAAATTTAATATATTTTACCCACTCAGCATATGCACTGCAGCCCATTTCTGTGTTTTAGCACAGGCACAAGTAATTTTTAATAGCTACCCCGTCTGTTCTCTCTCTAAGCTATGTAACTGCCTCAGACAGCTCTTCTAGCAGCAGCCAGGCGAACACAGCTGTTAATATGCAGATTCCAGAATGGGTGTTCTCAGCTCCTCTGAATGGAGGACAGTATTCTGTATGTCTTTACCATGTTGCATTCCATCTACTGAAGTGCTGGAATCTTGTATTATCTCAATGTGATGAGCATAAGAACACTGGTAGGAGATGGTGGCTCTCACTGAGCATGTGTTTATAGAGGGAAATGAGGCCCTGTGCTGCCAGGCAACAGGCTTATCGCTAACAAAGGCAAACAAAACAGGTACTTGGGGTTTGCAGCTAAGAAGGATGTATGGTAAACAGGAAAACACACATATGTGTCAGTGAAACCAAGAGGGAAAGTGTTCTTTAACAAAAAGAAGGATGGCTCCATCTCTGACTAGGCGAGCTCCTGTACCGGAGAAAGGAAACCTAGCACAAGCCTCCTCAGATGCATAATTTGGAGGAGGCTTATGCCTTCCAGGACTCTTAAATACTATAATGGGTTGATTCACCTAAACAATTCCTCTGCTTCAAACTTGAGGGCTCCTGCACGGGCTCCAGATGAAAACCACATCAGTGGTCAAATCTGCTGCATTTGATACACTCAGCAGAATGCACTCTATGCTGATGAGTCTGTTTTGGCAAGCTGCCTTGAACCCAATTGCAGGGGCATCTCATGTGACTGAGGCCCCAGATGTGTCCATGTCTTACACATCCCTGTGAAACCAGAAGCAGTCAGTGCATCACTTGACTAGGGACAAGAATGGTAGAGTTGGTCATGTTCCAGGTATTCAAGCATCCTTCTTTTCCACCTTCACTAGCACAATCTCTCTTTATCTCCACCAGGAGTTTCATCCAGGCAGAGGCAGCAGGGCTCTTCCTGGCCACTGGCACTGGTCAGTGCTACCAAAGTAGTCTCACAGAAACCTGGATTGCTGCTGGCCAGCACAGCTAGCTAAAAGAGACCAAAGGCAACATCATGCCAGCTGAATGGTATTCCTGAGAGAATACTGTCCCAAAGTACTTGCTTTCCAACAGTGAGCCACAAAAATGAGTGAACCAATCTTTGTTTTAAAATCTAGTTTTACCACTTATTGCACAGTTTCTAGCTCAACTTCAAAAACACGTGTGTTTCAAATGGGCCTTAATGGGTGAAAAGGCTTTTTCACCTGGCTGTTCTTGTTATTCTATGGATTTATTACAGCACTGTATGTACTGTGATTAACACTGACTTATTTTTACAGAGTTAGTCACAGCACTGCTCACACTCACAAAATATTTCGGAATTTGGGGCTTCAACGCTGTGCTGTGACCCTCTTTATATCCACAGCTCTATTGTGCAGTAAACCCAGCAAAAACTTTGTGCAAACAATTAGAAGCCTAAGGCTTTCCTAACAAAAAATTCTGCCCTACTTTAATCTAACTGCTGGGAAGAAATTGTGGTTTCCTGACATTTGGAAATTAGCAAGTAAGCCAGGGCAAGAACATGCCTGCAAGTCCAAAGTACATGTAACAAAGCAAGGCCATAATATCCCATAATCACCCTCACAAGCATCCATCCCCACTGCAGTGTGCTTAACATCCTTAACTTCTGTTGGAAACAATGGGGGCCAGACAGTCTTGGTATTTCTCCTCTGTTCATTTCTTAAATATTAAAAAGATCAGCTGTCCAACTGTATCTATCTGTCCTTACCTAGGTACATATGGTCACAGTTACCAGTCTCCTTCTTCCTTCTCCTTGTAATTCCCCCTGACCAAGAAGGGTGGCACTTTGCTTCCCCTGACACACTCACAAGAGCATCAGCCAACACTGAGCTAGAGCCAAGTCCCACAAGGGAACCCACTAGAACTGCAGAGGGTCTTCCTGTGCTTTACATGAAGCTTCTGAGAAAAACATGATTCTGTCTTTGGCTCTAAGTGTGCCACAGACAGGCAATGAAAAAGGCACTTGTTCCCCGTGGCAAGGTTCCAGCATCCTGCCCAGCATTTCAAGTGGTCTGTATGCTATCAGTGCTGCCTCTCAGGCCTGAAAAGGAACAGGCCACTGACAGCATATTGAAATGGAGAGAAAGGACCTCATTGATTTCAGCAGGCCTCAAACAGGCTCAAGTGTCCTCTCCTGACCCCTCTCAAGCCATCTGGAAAAATGGCTTAGAAGCTTGTCTCTGCCTACAGAGAGCAGATCCAGTATCGCAGCCCAGATGGGGGGAAGTGGCTGTTTTCAAGTCAGACCACTTTTTAAATGCTAAAACAGGAGGGGTTCAGAACTGAGATTTTAGACATCTCAGATGTCAGCTGCATTTCTGTAGCATGACATGTGCCTGTTGCCAGTGACAGGTCTTTTCAGGAAGTCTTGTACTTGCTGTTATGTATTGTTTAAAACAAACAAACCCACAGCATTACTAGACAAATACAGTACACCCCATTTTGCAGTGACCCTACTAATGGGAGCAGAAAGGACGGACAACCTCGCTTCCACCTTGCCACAGGTCTATGGAATGATTCCTAAATAGATTATTTACATGTTCAAAACCCAGAAGCTTGCTCACTGTGGTAGCTTCTGGAGAGAAGGGAGAGAGCAGAGGTCGTACTGGTTTTGAAAAGGCTGAGAGGACACCAAAGGACTCTGACAGCAGTGCCACTGTCTTCTGCTGAAAGCACTCATTCCACACAACTATTTCCCAATTTCTGTGAGTTCAGTAATTATCTTTGCAATATTCTCCTCTCTACCTGTTTCTCCTCCTTTTGTTTCTCTCCACCCATCCTTAAGTTATCCTAGCTGCAAATCCTCACTTGCTTTAGAAAGCAGAGTGAGCAACCTTGAATTCCAAGTCCATTTAAAGTTCAGGAACACTCATACACACATAGTGTCAGAAAGATCTCACACCCTTCAAGTGACACCAACCCCACTGTCTAAAACAGGCCCTGAAGTTCAGATTAGGAAATACAAAACAACATACCTACTTTATGTGAGAATACGATCAACATTTATTTAACATTTTATGCTTTTCCTAGACATGAAAAATCCTGGTAACCATTCTATGGACGCTCCTTTACAAAACCAAATAGAAGAATCATTCTCACACTGTGCCAAGGGAGATGCAGAATCACACAGAGATGAAAACATTACTGCTAGCTTTTCTGCAAAGCAGTGGCAGAGTTAACATCAAGAACTTGTTTCACATCATTCCTCTCCTTCCTTTTTTATGAAGCTATCCAGGGATATGGTCACAAAATTAAATCAGCTCTGTGGGGAGGCTTCATGATTTGCCTCCCCTTAGAGGTATCAGTTGTTGTTCCGTACTGGTTACTGTTCCTCTGATTCAGTAAGGGCAGACGGAAGGAGGGAAAGAATTTAAAAAGCAGAGCACTAACCTGTCTCCAGTTAGCGGCATAATGACATGTGCCTGGGTGGAAAACACGATAAACGACAATCTCATCTTGGGGCTTTAGAAAAGGAAAAGAAGGCAAAACCACATTTCAGAGTAACATACAGATTCATTTATGTCTTTTTCACATGATCTTTATCCTCCAGCTTCCTAGAAACATACTTTTTAACTACAAACCCAAAATGAGAGGAGGTAAAGTATTTTTACCCATCTTCTCCTTACCCAGATGCTCAAGGAACAAAACAGTAGACTTATTACTCTCTCATATGACTAATTTTCAGTGATGTGGCCACCCCATGCATGGAAGGTAATGCACATCCTTTGTAATTGTCAGGGTCCACTGGTATAACACCAAGGCAGGGACACCACTCAGTTCCCTCTTGCTCCTGTAGGTACTAACTAGACACACTTCCCGTCTTTGAAATTGACCCCATCAACTTCCCCTTTTCTTCCTGGATGAAAAAATATCTATTTCCACCCCTGCTTTTTATTTATGCTTATCAAATCCTTACAGTCACAGAAGTAGTGCCTACTGACTGTCTCAGCCCGAAGAAAGCAGCATACAGGGTCTTTCAAAGTGAGACTGGGTTTGTGTCTCTGACCAGAGAGTTGTGATACTTGAAAACTTCTTCCCTAAAAGTATCCAGGGAAATATCATGGTAAAAAGCAATGTGGTATGAATTGATTTTATTAAGGAATTCAATCATTTTTTAAAAAAATATTTTAAAGAACATATGTCTCTCTGCACAAGGTTACAGGGAATCATATCTAATTACCAGTGGAAAACAGGAGTTGCTTGATGCTCTGGAGGCCCAAGACAGGAATTTTCCCCAAGATAAGTTGTAACACCTCTTCTGCATTATTTTAAGTTTTATTCATCACAATTTTAATATATTCATCAACTTTGTAATTTACTGTATATGAGTATCAGCAGTAATTAATCGGGTTATGGCTAGTAAGGACTTTAAACTTGAAATCTGAATGACTATATGTTTTCAGTTCACTGATGTCAGTGATGCAACTTAAAGTTATTGATATCAAGGGAATGTAAGTACTGCAAGTCTGCACAGACCTTGGATTTAAGATCCAGGCTTGCAGTCTATCCATAATGGCTGTGCATACCAAAATCTGAAAGTCTCTAAATTAAATTAGAATTGAAACCAAGGGATTATCACTCTTTTGAGCTACCAAACAAAACCAAATACTTACAATTCCAACCTCTGGTAACTGCATCCCTGCCTACCGATTACTGCAAGACCTCACTGTTGGAGATGCACCCCCACATGCAATACCCTCCAATTTATGTTTTAGCCAACTTTTCTTCATGATCTCCACAGAACTTTTCTCTCCACAAACCAGCCTGACCATGCCTCTTCTGTGAGCACTCAGACACTAGAATAGGAATGCAACCAGACCTCCACCCAAGTGTTGCAAAGAGGGAGTGTCACTTGGCTGGAGAAGATGCTGNCGCTCTTCCAGAGTCTCCGGGCGCAAACGTACCTCTGGTGGGGGAACTTTCAACTCCCCATCCCCTCAGGAGGTCCCTGCAGCATTCTCCGAACTTCCCACCGCTTCCCCTNTTTTGCCACTAGGCACATGGTATATTGAAAAACAAGTTTAAAAAAACATCAAATCATGTCTGAGAGTAATTTAAGAGAGTAAGTATTTAAAGACACATATTGTCACCTTTCTGCTGAGCTCAAAGCACAAGAAAATAACGTAAAAGTTTCCAGTATTTTCCAGCAATTTGGGTCTTAGAAGCCAAACTTTTAATGTGTTTGTGGAATACATCCCCTGAGCTTGCAAAACCACAGGGACGAGGGTGGGGGGAAGGAGGGGTGGGTGGGTTTACCCCAGAATTACTCCACTATCNGCCCCTCAGACCGCCATGGCCACCTCGCCCGCGCAGCCCCTCAACCCCACGTCACTCCCGAACAAAAGCGGCGCCGCCGCCACCCCAATACCCGATGGCGGCGATTCCCACATCCCCGCCCGCGTCTCCCTCCCCGCTTACTTGTCTAACACGAAGTACATATCGAAGGCTCCGTGGCACGACGGCTCGCCCGCAGCCGGCACGGGGCCGG
>VWZN01015151.1:91153-115643 GCA_013396955.1 Regulus satrapa
GGGCCGGCGGGCAGCAGCGGCGGCAGCAGCAGCAGCAGCAAGGGCACAACCCCGGCCATGGAGCCTGCAGGCGGCAGAGTGCAGGCGGGCGCCGCCGCCCTGCCGCTTGCCCGAGTGACTTCCCCTTGCCTTTGCCACTGTGGCTCGCCCGGCCCAGCACGGCACGACCCTCCCACTCCGCAGCCGTGGCGGCCGGCGGCTGGGGCGGGGGACAAGGCGGGCGGGTTCGCACCGCCCCCGTTCGTCCGGCCCGCGCGTCCCTTTTGCGTCCCATCATACGCGTCAGGCGCGCTACAGTTCGTATTGCTGCCAGCGTTGCACGTGTACCTGAGAGTAAGGCCCAAATAAATTTTATCTTGATGGGAGTTGAGGATTGCACAAACACTACTAAGTAGTGATTCTGAAACAAAAAAAACCCCGTCTTAACAGGGATCATGGGTCTTCCGAGGGCTGTTGGAGGTGAATCAGACTGCAAAAATGATCTTGCTCTTCCCTCCACAGAAGGAGATGGGGAAGTCAGTGTAATCTTGCTGGAAAATTTTCCTTTCATCTCACTTTATCCACATTCTTGCTGTCTCTGGATGGTTCACTGCAGCCACAGCACTCTAACCTGACACATCCGTGTCACAGTGCCTTTTCCATGCCAATCCTAAAGCCAAACCAAGCCTCCCTATGATGCAAGTTGGAGACTTTACCAAAGCCCACAGACCAGCAGTGAATAATGTCAGCCGGAGATCTGACTCACAAAATTCTTAATGCCTTTGAGCTAGCAAGGCCAAAGGGTAAGCAAGTTGTATTTTACAGTCTCCGTGGATACACAAAACATGGAAGACAAAGGACAGAGCAGCCTGAGCTTTGCCAAAGACCGAGCCAAAAGAAAGGCTGTGCAGAGGCGTGTTAGATCACAGAGGAAGCTTGCTGAGCTTTCCAAAACCAATTGCACTCCAGATTTCCAAGCTGCACGAGTCCACCCCAAGCCCCAGGAGCATTCGCCTTGCCTGGAAGTACATGGCATGTTATCCAGATGCTTGAAATCTTGCTTCATGTGACCCAGTGTGGTTGGAATAAGCCTTCACTGCCAGTTCACTCTTTACTTGTTTCCAAGTGTGAATTACTACTTTAGCCTGTGTTTTCTGATGAAGAAGCAGATAAATCATGGCTATTTTGCTGGAATGGATGGATGAGAGGGAGATAAGCACATAGGACATACAGGGCAGTGGCTCATGGATCTTTGGTTTCATTCACACAAGGGCTAGAGCCTCCTTTCTCAGTTCCCAGAATGCATTTGCTGATGCTTGGCTCTCTCCTCACTCTCTTCTAGCACCACAGTGCTGCATAAACCTTTAGCACAGGGTGTCCACCCCCATCAGAATGGGCATTTCTCCAGGCACACACAAACCCCCAGGAAAGTAGTCTCCTGGGCTGGTATCTTCATTATATCCAAGGAGCCAAATGGGTCATCAGCAGTTTGCAATGCCAAAACAAAGACCATGTTGCAGCAGCAGGAGAGGACCTTGGTTCTTGACTGGACCAAGGGACCCAGGCCAGCTGCAGACCTCTGACCCCTCTGCCCCAACCCCAGCTGAGTCTCCCGCTGCCTCTGGATGTTAGTTACACATCTGGAGCAGGCACAGCTTGTTCCCCATCCTAGCTGTCTGGAATCGAGATCTCTTGTGTGAGGACCTCCTTTACATTGGCTTCTTGTACCTGGAGGCTGGGACAGCAGAGAAACCAGGAGGAACAGGGAGAAAGTGGTCTCAGTCATTTACAACAGAACACTTAAAATAATGCAGCTTCAAAGTAACCCAGCCTGTCTTGGTTTTAAAAGATAAATATATCTCCTAAGGAAGGCAGGATCCTCCCTTGGAACAGAAAATGAAAGCCCCTCCCTCCTAATTATAATTTTGAAATTAAGAGGCTCCTAGGCAAAGGTATGAAGATAGGAATACCAGGTTTTTTATTAGCAAGAAAAAAATTAACAAACTACAACTTAATAGGAATATTAAAATAGAATACAGTAGTACACAACAAATATCAGCAGACTTAGGATACAACCTAACACCCTGTCAGTCTGGGTGTTGGTAGCAGTTGACTAAATGGTGGCTGCAGTCCTCCTGGAGTGATTCTGTTTGAGCAGTGATCCTCCAAAAGGGTGCAGTCCTCCTCTGAAGGTGCAGTGGTGGTGTAGAAATGCCTGCTCTTCCTCTGGAGATCCAGTGGAAAAGAGAGGTGCCATTGGTGTCCTGAATCCCAGATTTTATTCAGTTGGAAATGCCTGGCTCCTCCCCCTGGGTGGAGCATTTCACAATGGGATGATGTAATTTTATCAGTCACTCGATGGCCCATTAAACAGAATTATATCTTCCTGGACAAGGGTGGGTGGTGGAAGAGGTAAGACCACTGCCCCTCCTGGGCTCAACAGGTGGTGACAGAATACATACCCCTGGTCACATCCTGCATTACAGTCTAAGCCAAAATGACCCATTAACAGAAGACAAAGATGGGTCTTGGACAAGATAAAGAACACTGCCCCACCTAGGTTCAACAGATTGAGATAGAGTACACACCCTTGGCCACATCTTGCATTGCAACCCATGACACAACCCTAGAAGCAGAAGTTTTAACATGGATGGTTGATATGCAAATGAAAGCAAGTTCACTGCCAAGGTTTACTGCAGAGAAAATAGTAAAGAAAACAGCTTACAGCATCTTTGGGATTATACAGTTCCCTTCTTCATCTCCAGAATTTGCAGATCATTTCCCCTTATGTTATCCCTTAACATCCACCCTCTTCCACCTTCTTCCACCCAGGCTGTTCATGAAGACCTGAAGCAAATGATGCCAAAGCGAAGTTGTATTTGAGGAGTTAGCAGTTGGAAGGAAAAGTCATCCTTAGTGTAACCTGGCTGTAAGCCTGACCCTACCCATGGGTCCTCAGGAATGCTGCAGCAGAAGGGTGGTGCCTGCAGGGGGAATTCTTCAGTGCTGTGGTGAGATGACCTCAGCACTGGAGTCAAACAGTGGTTTGGTGGCCACACAGGCTGCCTTTTGCATAGACTACAGGCAGTCAGGGGGGCTTTGATGCTCGATGAATCCAGTTTAGGTCCAGGATATCTCTGCCCAACAGCTGTTAGCCAGCCTGCTTTGTTCAGGATGCTCTGTGATTCCCAACATTCGAAAAATAAAACTTGTGTGTGTCTGTGTGTGCAGCTGCAATGCTGATTAATTAAATCTTCTTTCTACTCAGGTCTGGGATTGCCCTTCTGCCAAACAATCCAGGGGCAGCATGGAATAGGACAGCTCCACAGCACTGGCACCAGCAGCACTTCCAGATGTTCTGAGCTTTTTCACCAAAGACAGGTGATGAGGATGGGAAGCTTTGAGCCAGGGCAACTCACAGGAAAATATTTTTCTTCTCCTCTCACAGGATATGAACCACACATGGAAGTCTCATGTAAAAGGAAAGAGAAACCAGAGGGACTCCAGCTCCAGTTATACAACATGCAGGAGCTGTTTGATAGCTGCTTCTTGAAGGATTAGGACTGAAGGATTGAACAATCCTTGTTCCCTTTACAGTTGTAGCTTTGTGTCTGTGCATATCCTGTAAAGCAGTGTAGAAATGAATAAATAAAAAGGACAGCATTAAGTAACACAGGAACTCTCATGTCCATGTGGTATTGCATCATCCAGATGGAAAGTATCTGTCTAGACAAATCTGGGAATTATGCAAGCTCAGAATTCCTGAATAGCTCTTCCTTTCAAACATCATGCAACATTTGCAGTTCCTAAAATATGCACAGAAACACAGGCGGAAAAGAAACCCTTCAATTCCAACTCCCAGGAAACCTAAATACTGGTGGTATGTCACATGAGAGAAGGTATAAATGCAGGAATATGGAGTAATGTCCCCGCTGTGTGCACACTGACTCATCCTGGAGGAGCCAGGATCATTCCTAGTGCTCACTCCCGTCTCAGCAGAAGTGGAGCAGGCTCCGTTGAGCTTCTCATGGTTCTCTGCTGCCTGATGCCTTAAACAAGGCACAGAGCTGCTTGTTTCTACTTTTTCCAGAGCTGTTTGTTTCCACGGTGCTCAGACAAGCAGAGGGATTGAAAACAAAGAGGAAAAGATGGGCAGTCCTAGTATGAACCACAACAGCATAAAAATAAATCACTCTTGGCATGGGAGAGCAAAAAAAGCAGGAGAGAAAACAATGAAAATCCCACTCTGGCCTGGGAACTGCTTCTGGCTCTGAGCAATGCCCAGGGATCACTGGGGCTGGGAGTTTAGCCACAACTCTAGAGTTGCAGTGACCCTTTTTGGTATTCTTGGGAAACAACGGCCTGGCCAGAGGAGAGAGAGGAACGGAGCTGTCAGGAACTCTCCCTGCAGATCAGTGAAACCCAGGGAAAGGATGGCATAATTTTCAATAATATATGGAGGAAAATAATTTTTTTTAAAAAAGCACAAGTCGTGATCCAGCAGTCATCCAGTTTGGGACAGTTTTATCACTGACTCTAGTGGGACAGGTTCAAACCTTCCAAGAGTGCATCCAAACAGAAACATCACTTCTGTTCAGTTTGGGGTCACATGGAGGAAAAGAGGCTGGTGTTTATCCATCTGGCCTGGCCCCTTCAGTGCTGCAGAGGAGAGCAAGAGAGAGCATTGTGTCAATTCTGTCCTCCCAGGCTTAGGAGAGAAAGAGCAAAGAGCAACTGGGAGACTGAGTGAAAAAACAACTGCTCCTACCACTGTTTGGGGGCAGTCAGAGCAATATTTATACAGGGCCAGTGGGATGCAGCAGGACATTGTGCCTGAGCCACCGTTGGAACAGCAGCCCAGAAAGCAGATGTGCCAATTTCCTGTCCTTGATGATGATGGGCCCTAATTACGCCAGAGCTATGGCAATGTCCTTTCTTGTGTATGACCCCTAATTTGGTTTCATGAAGTCATTTGTGCCAGGTTCTTCCGGCTGCAAGGCTGGGGTGAGTGAGTCACAGTCATGAAGAGCCTTGTGCTTTGTGTACCCAAATAACTGGCCCATGCTTTGAACAAACAAAATTCAACTGGGAACAAACAAAATTCAGGCAAATCACTGGGATTTGGATCAGTTGCTTGGCTTGCTTTATCTCTTGCAGGTCATGCCTACTGATGGGAAGCTGTGTGCTGGGGGGACATTCCAAGACAGATGTAGGCACACAGCAGAGACCAGCATTAAGAGAAGCTGTTCACTTGTGACGTGATGAATTTTGGAACTGTGGGGGAAAAGCACTCCCCTTTGTTTTTTTGCCAGGGAGATTCCCTTGCTGGTATTTCTGCTGGTGCTTTTTCCAGCTTTTCACCATTCGTTTCCATGTTTTTTGCCAGTTTATTTGTTTTCTTTCTTTCCCCCATTTTTCCTCTTTTTCTTTTGCCATTATAATTTGAGGAGTTCCCCAATTTTGGAGATTGCCAGCAGAGCATTTATTTAGTTTATGTATTTAAACAGAGGCTTTTATAGGTTTGGGAGAGACTTTTTGGATGGCAATGTCGGAGGGGAGTTCAGCTTTTTTCTTGTGTGATATTTTGAGGAATCTTCTTGGGGTTTAGAAATTTTATTTTTCCTTCCCTTCTTTTCCTCAGGAGCTCTTTGTGGAATTAGACCTTTTTTTTTTCTTTTCTTTTTTTTTTTTTTTTTCAAACTTTGCATGGGTGCTCCTGATTGCTCCTGAACCGGAACCCCCCAGGAACTGTTTGTTGTTCCCTGATTGTAGGCCTCTGATTATTGTATCAGCACTTCCCATCTCTGGGATTCCCAGGCCTGGGTTTGTTGCTGCTGCTGCTGGGAGAGAATGATGCTTGGGTGCTTGGCACAGAGGTGGTGTGGAGGTTTGCAGGGCAGTGAGAGGTGGAGATACTGCTCCCAGGACATCAGGGATGCACAGCAGGAGCTTGGTGGCCACATGGTACCTGCTTCTTCCTATGCCCAGTGGAGCAGGTCCTGTCCTGAGGAAGATATGGTGCTGGGAGAGGTGGGACAGGGGTCTGGCCTGTGGGAGCCTGGTGGAAGAAAGAGCTGGAGAAAGAGGGTCTGGGGCTATGTAGCACCAAGAGGAGCAGGTGGAGACATGCCAGACATTTGGTGGCGCTTCTGCAGATAAGAGCCAGGGCACATGGGAGAAGGGCTGGCTGGAGGTGGTGCTGCCATGAAAGGGGATGGGGCTGGTTGGCAGCTTGTGCCACCTGGAAGCTGGAGAAGGGTTCTGGCACTTCTTTTTGTAGCAAGTGAGGGAAGGAGCACTATGAAATGAGGCTCTAGATGCTGGACATGCAGAGTTGGGGGGGACTGGAGAACCCTTGAGAGGGCTCAGACAGCTCCAAGAAATGCTCAAAGAGGTCCTTGTGGCATGGCCAGTGTGGGAAGAGCAGAACTTCCAACTGTCCCTGCTGATCTAGGATACCATATGGACACTGAGGTGGATGGATCTGGGATCACTGGGAGAAGGATTGCCCTCTGTGGGTGCAAAGCTTCTCAGGGGCAGGCTGGCTGTGTGCCTGAGGCTGGGAGAAGTGTGCAGCAGGGTGTAGGGGAACTTTGTCGCTACACAGCTAGAGCTAAGCATTGTGGCAGGACAACCAGGGTCCCAATCACAGAATATTCTGAGTTGGAAGGGACCCATGAGGATCATTGCATCCAGTTCTGGAGTAAATGGGCAATGTGGGGATGGAACTCAAAACTCTGGCATTTTAAGCATCAGGGTCTCAAGAACTGAGCTAATTTGGGGTCAGTTCACTTTGGGGTTTTAAGGCTTGACAAGATTTTTGATCTTGTCAAGGTTTTGGTGTTTGCCATGATTTGAGCAGGAGGTAAAACCATCTGAGGTAATTTCCAACCTGATTGGGTGATTTTTCTTCTTGCCTACAGCCCCTGCAGTTGGCTGCAACACCATTCTACTGCTTTGTGTAATTTCAGGTTAGTGAAGATTTGTACACCAAACTCAGGCTAGACCATATAGAGGATGTGCTTGGGGAAACACCACATTCAGAAGACAGGATTGAATTTTTATTGCAGTCAGCTCCTGGTTCTGCTACAGTCAGACCGCAGGGCAAGAAGGATATATGAGGGAGTGTTTGCTGGCTGATTCACAGCCCTGCCTGGTTATTCACCAGCCAAATCAATCCGGTGACTTGGCATACATCAGCCTTGCCCTGCTTGTGTGAGCTGCTCCCCTGGCTGCCTGGATGACAAATGTTTCTGATCACCAGTGTGACTGTGCTGGCCTTAAAGACAGAAGTGAAGCAGATGGGATGTGGCTTATATGACTGGTGTTTACCTCTGTGTGAGTCTGAATTACCTTTTCCTCAATTTTTCCACATGTAAAAAGTCCTACATATATATAAGCATGTCCTCTTGTCTGTCATCTGAAGTTTTATCCTTTTCTCTTCTTCCTATATCTGGGCAGTTAAAATGGGTGGAGATGGGGCAGTGTTGACTGGGTTGCAGGTTTCATTTTCTGCAGTGCTGTTGGCAGAGCAAAAAATTATACAAGGGCAGGAAGGGTTGTGTCCCTTCCCCCCAGGGAAGCTGATGAAGCAGCTTGGCAAGGACTTCGTAAGTTCTCATGGATCAGCTTAGTGGGGTCTAGAAGGTGGTGTGCTTTGCATTGCTTTTAGGTAAGAGTTAGTTTCCACACAGTAATAGCCACAGGAAGAGAGCTGGGGTACTAAACTGTCATCCCACATGGGGCAATATTTTCATGTTCATATTGAATTCTTGTGTCTGTAAGAAGGCCTTTTAAAGTTTAAATGTTTTTCTCAGCCAAGCTAACCAAGAAGCAAAATAGCTCATGGTACAGTGGGATCATGGCACCATAGCCCAAGACACCTGTAGAGATGCATATTGAGCAGGAATGAAGTAGCTCCTCTCTGTCCCTCCCAAAATAGTCTGGCTAGCTATGGTGAGGAAAGGGTAAGGGAAGCCCTTCACGACTAGGATGAAAGACCAAAGGGCTGCTTCTCCTCCGGGATACATTGGATGTTTATTCAGGCTGGGATCCGGGAGGAAAAAGAGAGCAAGGAAAGGATTTCCCAGGAATTTCAAACCTCGGGAGAGGGGCAGGGAGACACATAACACCAACCAATGGGATAACATTCCAGGGACAGGGAGGGGAAAGGAAAAACACATCATACATGGGGGGGAGGGATTACATAGAATCAGGGATCATTAGATACGTGCACCCCTACACAGGAAGGGCCTTGAGTCCCTGCTGAGGATATGCAAAGACATGGTTTAGTTCCTTGGAAAACTAATTTCCTGAGTTGGAGACAGTGATAAGTTGGTGTGCATTCACCTGGGCAGCTCATCTTGTGGCACAGATAAACCATAGCGCATAAACTCCTTAGTAGCTCCCTGCCAGTCCTGTGCTCTCCCTCTTCCTCTGCTCAGGAGCATTTACTTGTTTTGCTTGCTGTTCCAGGATTTTGTGCTTCTGCCCTTGCAAGAACCGTTGTTACCAGCTGCACTTTGGAGAATCAGCCAGAGTCTCCACAGGCTTGGGAAGGTACTGGGTGCACAGAGCAAAAGAAATGGGAGGTGATGTAAGCTGCAGTGACTGGGCATATGTTCCAGGAAGACAGAGTTTGTTTGGAACCAGTCTAGTGCTCTGCAATTGGAGTTATGCCCTTAGAAATAAAGTTTGCTTGAGAACCCATCAGCAAGGATCAGTGTGCCAATAATGTTTGTCCCCTCCAGGACTGTATTGCAATCTCAGCCTGTGTTCTCAGCACCTTCCCTGTTACCTGCCTGCCAACCAAGTGTTGGCTCAGGCTGGAAGCATGGGAAATGGCAGTCAGTTCTCCGCAGTTTGTCTGGGAGAGGTGAACAATATGCACCCCTGAGTTTACTGTGCTCAGCATGTTTTGTCCCATTAGTTTTGGAGCTGCTTTGCAGGCACCGAGTGCAAAGTTGCCATAGGCAGGAGTTACAGAGAGAACTCAGCTACTCTGAGCTAGAAACATGGCAATTGTTCATCAGCGCTGTCTGTCCTTATTTGCAGGAATTAAGGAATAACTCCCATAAATTGTTTCCTATAGATCAAACCCTCCTGAACTCAGCTCTCATGAACCCCACCATAGATCCTGCATGGTGCAGCTAAGTCACCAGCAGGGAGTCAGCATTTTGCTGCCTCAGGAGAATTGTTTGTACACACAAACATCAGTCTACTCTGTACTTGTCTTCAGACACACTCCACACACTTTCCCAGATGGGCAGGTGACATTAGTGCACGGTGTGACACTGGGTGTGCACATTACTAACATGTTTGAGTGAGAATGCTGAGGGGGGCTGGTGTTGTCAGAGGAATCAACGGGAACATGGATCTGAGAAATCCAAATCCCCTAGAGATTGCTAGCCAGTATGGGCATGTGTAAGCCAGACTGAGTGGCCACAGCTGTGACACTGGTTCTTTGCAGCCAGGGCAGCAAACCCTGGAGGTTAATACTCACTTTTCCAGTCTCACTTATACTGGAGTCTCCCGGTGCGACCACTGGGGGAAAGGAGTGTATGGGAGGGAGGTGTGAAGCATAATGCTGCATCCTGGCAGCACAGGGAAACTGAGTCTGGGCAGCATCCCAAGGGTCTGGATACATCACTCAAACTAACCCATAACTGGAATCCAACATAAAAATAATGTCAATTTTCTCCGGGGCGTTGGCTTGGGTTCTTCCCCCTGTCGTGCCTTACAGGAAAAATGTGCCATCTTTGCTGCTGTGTGATGAGCGACAGTTCCCATCTTCTGATGGAGATTTTAGGGGTGTGCAATAGGAAGGCTCAGCTTTCTGTGCCTCATTTGTAAAGTTCCTAGGCATCCTGGAATAAGATGCATAACAAGAAACACCAAACAGAACACTAAAAATACAAAAAAAACCCCCAAGCAAAACAGGCGAAAAAAACATCCAAACCAGTTTTTCAGATGTTGTGCTGAGGGAATTTTCATTCAGCATCTTGTAGGCAGTGCTTCATGTCTTGCAGAATGAAAGTTATTGAATGTAGCTCCTCATGGCAGAATGCTGTGATATAATTTAAAAGCTCATTAGAGAGCATAATCACAGTGACAGATGTTGGTGGGAAGTAGGAACCATCCCAAAGAAAAATAGAGAGCTGTTTGTCATGAGATACTAGATCATATGGGGGAAAAATTTTCTGAGATATCTAAGGGATTTGATTGTCACTTGGAGGTTTCCATCTAGGTTTCTTAGTGTATGAATAAATCACTTGGAAAATAAGAATGAAGCACATACTGAAAGGTCTTTTCAAGACTTTGCTTGTAAGAGCCATAAATTGAAATTGTGTCTGCTAACACATGTTGGGCCATGCTCTTCTCTTGGGTGAGCTGTGCATACTACAGCATCTCCAGGTGTAATATGCTGTGGGATGGGAGCTGTGCTGTGAGGTAGAGGAGCTGTGCCCAGGTAAGGAGTAGTGGAAGCAGCTGAACTGTGCAGGTAGCTGGCGTACAGGCTGGTGGCATGTGGTGCAGAGAAGAAGGCTTTTAAGGACAGCCAAAAAGTGTTACTTGGCTTGTTACTGGGCTAAGCATGAAATCATCACCAGATTTGGAGATGTGTGCTCTTCCTTTGTGCCACCCACTTCCTCTGGGTTGCACCATCAAGATTGAGACAGATTCTGCAGATCCTATGCACAAGGAGTTACTCGGATGTGGCTGCCAGTGTGAGAGGCCCGTGTGTGCACAGATCCATGGGGACAGAGCGGAAATCCTGGGTGGGAGGACCACAGTGAGGGTTGAACCCCCAATGCTGTTGCTCCTGTGTGATTTAGAAGTGCAGAGATGGAAAGGAGGCTGGTGGCCAGCCTTGAGAAGTGGAACTGCAGGGTCTCAGTAGTGGAAGTAGGTAAACAGAATCATCATTGGACTCTGCTGGCATGGGGGCTCATTGGGGTATGAAGTCATCTGATGGAAAACATTATCCAATAACAGAAATCCTCTAGCAGAAAATGGGCTTTTGTTGCTGCAGTGCTGTTCTTCTGAGGCTTCATCTGCTTTAAAAAGAGTGTCTAACTGAGTCCAGCAACACTTCCATGAGAACAGCATCTCTAGTGACCGCTTCCAGCTGTCTAGCAGATGAGAGCAGCCGGGTGTCATGGCAAATAGGGAGGGAATTATAACCATCCTATTTTACTGAGAGAGGGGTGCTCTTGCAAGACAAAAAAGGACCCACCTAGGTGGTCTGCTTCACAGATGAATGTTCTTAAGTAGACATTAAAAATGAGGGTGTGTAGCATGCTGTAAGTTCAAACAAGCAAATATAAAAGTCCAAATAGTTGGATTAATTTTACCTTTGGAATGTGGGCTAAGCAATTGTAGACAGTTACTCTGGATGGTCTTTAAACTTTTGCATTAAAAAAAAAAAAAAGATCCCAGCAGGACCACCTCAGGGCTCAGTCTGGCACAGCCATCCTGACTCTTGGTGGTCCTGGCAGGGCAGGAGGGGCTGCCATGTACCACAGGGCACAGAATGCAGTCAGAGTCCTGAGCTGGTGCTGTGGCACAGATGATCTCCATGAACTGTGATGACAATAATCCAATGTATGCGTTCTCCTACAAATGTGAATACCAACAAATACAAATCCCATGCAAATCAAACACCCGCACAGTATGTGCAAGTGGCTGAACATCTGAGGACTCAAATATTATATCAGAAATTATTCACAGACATGCCTGTTCCAAAATTTGCTGTTACAAATCTTCTGTGTTCCCATGGGAGCTCTCAGGAGATATGTGCTCCCTGCTCCTCTTCATCTAAAAGAAGTTTGTGAAGTAAAACCTGGCTTCCCTGTTTTATTCCTCCTCCTTGCCTAAGCCTGCAGCTCCTTCAGATGCCTGGCCTCCTGGAGAAACTCCCCCAGCCTCTGTGGTTTCCCCTTGGGGTGGGGGAAAGGTGGATGTTAAGTGTCCTCAGAAAAGGAAGTGGTATCCTCTGCCAACTGGCAAAGAGCAAGTGCTGGTACTAACTGTGAGAGAGAAATAATTTACTCATTCTGCAGGAACATATATTGGGAATCCCTGTTCCAGTCCTTACCTGGCTCTACCAACTGTGCCTGCCGCAGCCCAGGTGCTTGAAGTGACTTGGGTGTGTGTGTCCTAAAGGGGCTGGGAAGATCCTTGGGATGGTGTCCCTCTGTCCCTCAGGTGAGAGACCTTTGCATTTCTCAACTGAAAGAGGAGGGAAGCAGAGGGCAGAGACAGCTTTGCAGAGGCTGCAGGAAGGGAAGGAGGGAGTGAATTCACTGCCCCTCAGCTAGCACCAGGGGGTATTCAAGTTGCAACAGGAAAAGTAAAAGGTAGGAACAAATGTGAAGGGTGCAAGAACACCAAGTGTAAAATCCTTTAGTCCATAGGTTTTTTTGTTTGGTTTTAGTTTTGTTTTTTTCTTTAATGGTTTGTTGGGGTTTTTTTTTAGTTGCTGGGGAAAGCTCAAAAGTTTCAAAATGGTACTGGATCTCCCAAAATGAAGTCTGATGGATTCAGCAGGGTTCATAGAAACACTCTAGAAAGAACAGGGAGAAAATAACCCAGCAGCTCATGTACAGGCAGTCAGAAGTGGAGGGACTGGGGTGCAGAGAAGTGGACTTCAATGAAAGCAAGTTGTGGGAAAGACAGAAGGATGTGTTAAGTAGACAGTGTCAAAGTGTGTGGGTTGAGATCACATTTACTCTTAGCCGAAGCCTGCAAGTATTCCATGCATAGCCCCCCTTAATGAAAAGCCCCAACATTGCTCTGCCAGCAGGTTAAGAGTTAGGGCCAGCAACCCCTGGCATGTCAATAAATCTGTCCTGAGCTCATCAAATTCTCAGCCTGGGCGATCAAGAGGGATTCACAAGAGGTAATACAATACTGACCTTTGCTCTGCCATAAATGTGGATACACATTAACCAGCTCAATCAGGCAGGTGGGTGTTTTTGGCTCCCTTCACTCGGGGTAGTTTGTCTCACCCAGAAACTGCAGGATCACTGCACCATCCTGGCAGCACAGTGCCCTGTCCCCTCCTTTGTCAGCTCCTTCAGGTGGCTTTTCCCAAGCCTCCCCTTTTTAACCCTGTGGGACTGTTTTTCCCTCTCCCCATGACTGCCTGCCTTTCAAAATACTTTGTAATTTTGACAATGTTGATTTTTACTCTACTTACTTCCCTTACTGCAATAAGGGAAAAACATGGCTTTTTTTGATAGCCAGATTGCATGTTTGTTTGTTCTTTTATTTTTGGCTTCTTAGAGTTTTTTGCCACGTTATACTTTTTAATTGTCTCTTTTTCTAATCCAGACACTTATGCTCAAAGCCAACATTTCTTATGGCAATTTTTTATCACCTGCTGGCTAGAACAGAATAGGACAAAAAAAAAAAACAAAAAANAAAAAAAAAAAAAAAAAAAAAAAAAAAAAAAAAAAAAAAAAAAAAAAAAAAAAAACCCAGATTGTGGCTGAAGGACCTACAAAAGTAGGAAAAACATAAAGGCTTATTTTAAGGATTTATTCTGTGATAGAATAGAAAAAAAACAGTGTTTAGAAGTGAAAGACCTGTCCGCATGCAGAGGTCTGGCTTAACCCTTAGAACAGAGTATCTCTGTAACTTGAGAGAAAGAAAGTGGGATCCCAGTTTTTGTTGCAGGGGAAAAAAACCTACCAAAGAGGAATTGCTTGGGCACCCAGATGGTTTGCAGCTCAGGATAATGCATTGGGGGCTGGCAGAGACAGGAGGTAATGAGCAAGTCTGGTGTGCAAGGGAAGTCAAGCAGAGGGAGGGGTGGACATGGGACCCTGGTGAAGGAGGTTGTGCTTGCTGAAATGGGAAGCTGCAGTGCAAGACTGGCAAAGAAAGGAGCAGCAGTCCTTGAGCTCTTGGGAAAAAGGCATCTGTGTGTCTTGAATAACACTGTTATGTCTGGAGATGACTGAATTTTTTCAGGACCCTGTAGGATATCCCTGTGTTGGGGGTTGGTTTTTCTTTCTTTTTGTTTTTTTGGGGTTTTTTTTCTTATCTGTAGAATTTTTTACCATTAGTCTCCTAGGAACGCTGATGTGGGTGCTTGGCGGGGGGGAACTTGAGGGAAACAAAAAAGTTTTTGGGCCAACCCAGGCGAAAAGACAGGGTAAGGACTAAGTGTATCACTGGGCAAAGAGGGAGAGGAGAAGGTTCTTTCTCTGAGAATCCTCACTTGCTGCCTTTGGGTTTTTTCCAGTTGTGTCTGGGAACTCAGGACCAGCCCTTTCACTGCCTTGCCTGGAGCTGCTGCAGTTGCTGGAATCCCATCGCTTCTCTAGTGCTGATCTGGAGTTTCCCTGCTTTTCGACACTCTGCACCCCAGCCCCACTTGGACACCTCCACACTTTCCAGCCAGCACCACGGACACTTGGTACACCTCGCTCAGCCTCGGGAATTCCATCATTCCTGGTCTTGGCTGAGCCACCATCGCCTCATGTTCCCCGAGCCAGTGCCAGAGCACCCCTGCAACCATGTGGGGATCACCACACCCACCCTGTCCACCGGGAGACACCAGCGCTCCCTGCCAGCTGTGACTGTAACTATACCAAAGAGAAAACCCTGGTTCTGTTTGTTATTTGACTGCTGTAGTTGCTGTTGTTTGTTTGCCTTGCTAAACACACTAGTAAAGAATTGTTGTTCCTATTCCCATACCTTTGCCTGAAAGGCCATTAATTTTGAAATCAAAATAATTTGGAGGGAGGGAGTTTTTACAATCTCTATTTTCAAGGGAGACTCTTGTCTTCCCTAGCAACTACCTGTCATCCAAACCATGACACCCTGTCACCCTGTAGGATGACAGCATTTTGCTGAGACTCTATGGAGGGGGCCATGGGTTCATTGTTGTTTTTAACAACATTAGTTAAGCAATAGACTGAAAAACCCACATGTTTCTTGGAGGCACTGGTATCTGTCTCCTCCTCCTGAGGTTTACCTGGCCTCTGATGTCACCAGGAGCTGTGGGATGCTGAGCACCAGCTCTGGGGATATACAGGAGCCCTGCTTCCAAGGCAGGAGCAAAGATGCAGAGTGACTTGTGAATGATCTTGTTCACTCCCACAATTTAAGTCTCTGTGGACACTGATAAACTGAAAGACAGAGTGAAAGGTAGTAACAGGTAATGTTAAAATGTTTGTTCTGAATGGGGAAGTTTAGTGCTAAACAGAATAATTTTGGAATCCTTCAGCACAGCAAGGTCCCAGGCAGAGATTACAAGCTCTCTGTAGATGAGAGGAGCACCTGGAGTAGTGCTGTCATAGGTGGTTAATGGAATATGGTGTTAATTCCTGTTTGTCTGCTGGTGCTGCCTCTGGAAGGGGGGCTTCTGCCTTGGCTGATGGGGTCTGAAACATTTAGTGATGCACAAGTGTTCCACGTGAGCTCCATGGTCTGCCCCAACACCTCGGTACTGGTGCTGCCAGCCCTTCTGGGAGCAAGCATGCAACCATGGATCATCCACTTTGTCCGCAGATGCTGGCTGAGCCCCAGCTCACCAGGACTGATCCTAGCCCAGGTCAGAGTTTGGCAGCCACCATCCACCTTGGACCACATGTCTGGAATAATCTCTTTCCATTCCAGCTATTGTTTCTGAAGGCCTGTTCACAAAAGCTTTGTCTGCCTTCTTGCTTTGCAGTAGCCTGTGAACAGGGCCAACCCACCCATGTTCCCTGGGAGGTTATTCCTGACTGAACAAGCTTTGCTCCATGCAATTGATCTGCTTAAGTGCTCTTCCCTTCCTTGCTTTCATTCCACTAGTCAGGCTGCAGAGATAACATCTGTCTTTGTTCTGATGTGAGACCCTTGCATAGGTACACAATCTTCCCCATAACATATGCTTTAAAATAGATAAAATGCCTTTTCTGAATTGCAATTTAGAATTATTTTATCAAGAGGATGGTGGAATCATATACAGAAGAAAAAAAATTAAAATGAGAACAGAAGCAAATATAGTTCAATAGTATACTTGTTACAGAATGAACAGCATATTGTATGTGCTGTGTTAGAGGTATGTTATGAATAACAAAAGCACTGAAGCATTTACATATTTGTTTTCAGAAATCCTGGCAGTTGGATTTCACCATTCTGCTCCTCTTTGCCAGAATCGCTAAACAGTGGTACATATGGCTTCTGAAGTACCATATGCCATGGAAAACGTTAGCTGATGCCTATACTGATGCGAAACACTATAGTCTTTATTTAGATTTTTTTGCAGTTTTGAACAAAGAATATTAGATCATGCAAAACATTGTGCAAGCAGTATGGAGTAGTACATGCAGGAAAACATAACGCTTTGTTTCCAGAAAAAAAAAAAAAAAAAAAAAAAAACCCAACAAAATGGCTAAGAAAAGGGAAAGAAAGGGTGGTGTCAGGAATTATAATGTGCACGTGCCAAGAAATGCATCAAAGGGTGGGACACGGCTTTGTGCAGCCAAGGCTGGAGGTTTTCCAGTGCTTGAAGCAGAAACAAGAGACAGAGCTCCATGAATGTGCAGGTTTTGAATCAAGTCCTGTTTCTAAGAGATGCTCCCTGTTACAAAAAGTAGCACTCAGGCTTAAATCTAAATACATTCTTGAAATCCACAGCAAGAAAAGGAAACCACGCTTTCCTAGAGCCTTCCTTGTAGAAGCAGAGATAACTGCCGTCTCTCCTGTATCTTTGTCAGAAAATAGTAATGATGAACACAATGAGATTTGTGAGAAGCATCTTGAAAACAAAACAAAGTATAGTTTCCAACACAGTGACCACAAAGCCCAACCCGGGATTTTAAAATGAATCCAGGCTTTTGTTTTGACAAGTTTTTAAAGCACTTTACTCCCCTACTTCATTTCGCTCTCACATTGCTGATGTCGGTGGCAGCGCTGAAAGCTGAGGGGACCCTGGTGGTGGGGCTGTCGGGAGTAGTCAGAGGAGAAGGTGACCCTGAGGGGAAGGAGAGCAGGGAGATGTTTCTTGCTACCATGGCTCCCTGCCAGAGCAACACCCCACTCTCCCCTTTCCCTTTTCTTCTGGTTCCTCTGTTTGCAGACCACTGCTCCATGAATACTTCACAGATTTAACTTTAAGCACTGGAGTCAATCCAATGGGATTACTCACATGTTTAAACAAAGCTATAATGTTTGGAGAGGCAGGAGAAGCATCACATCTCTGCCTCTTGATTTGGCTCCTGCTTTTAAAGCCACCCAATTATCGTGTCTGAGGATGGGAGGTTATGGGGTTCACATGGCCTCTGCCAGAAGTGTGTTGGGGTGTATGTGATACAGTGAGCATTAAACCTCAAAAAGCAAGAAACTGGGGAAACCTCTTATAATGTTGAAGCTGACCAACTAACCAGGACAGAGACAAACCCAGTGCAGAAACAGAAGGTGGATAAGGCTCAGCCTAGAATGCAGCCAGAGCAGAATGACCTCCTGGGGAGGTGAGAGCAGAATGAAAGGGCTCACAGCTGATCTGAGCCACACTGAGGCAGAGGATGTTGGAGAAGCCTTCCTGTGGGAAGAGCATGTGTGGTGTCAGAGATGGGCTCCACCATTAAATAGTTCTGCTGACTTGGGAGGGCTCTTGGTGTACATGACGATTTAATAGCACAGGTAAAATCCAGATAGATTCCCCACCTGGCTGAAATAAGTATGAAAGGCACTGCAAGCTGCCAGTGGTCTTTCACAATGCAAGCAAAAGTATTGGAACATTTAAGAAACTGAGGCTGTCACAGCAATCATCTGTGATACAACAGCTGCATGTGTGTAGGTAGGTAGCATCACACATTTTATGAACCACTACCTGAATGGATATAAACAGAAATAAAAGTCAGAATGGAAGCTAATGGAAAACAGGGCTGAGGGGAGCTTTCACTGAGCATCTATTTGAGGTTGCCTCCCAGGCTCCCTGGAAAGCACATAGTGGCTCAAATTCAAGCTTCATTATGTGGTTGTAAATTTCTTAAATTAATAAGAGGGTAAGATTAACATCCTTACATCTATCCTTGATCAAGGTACTTTAATTCCTTTACAGGAGCAAGTAACTTCCCAGTGTTTCTGAGCAGAGAAAAATGGAGCCTCTCTTCCCAGAGAATGATGTCTGTAGCAGTGCCAAGCAGTTGCAGATGCTCCTTCCTTCTAGCTCTGGTCTCCACATCTCTCATAGGGCAGGGTTGTGAGAGTGCCCAGCCTGCCCTGGGTGTGCAGCTGCCCCTTTGGGCTGTGAACCAAACTGTCAGCACCAGCACTGAGCCCACTGTGTCATGAGCAGGGCAGCTGTCCAGGTTACAGCAGGTAGACCCCCAGAGGGGAAGGACATATGAGCTAGGCCGCCCAGTGAGGGACCAGCAGGTCCCTCCTCTAGGCTGTGCAGTTTTCCCAGCTGTCCTGGCATGAATCGCCCTGTGTTGTTCTGGGTTTTCTCTATGAGCACAAGCAGGCCATTTGCTGCATTAGCCTCATTATATTTCCTTTCCAAAAAGCCACTACTGTCTGCCTTGTGGTTTTGAAAAGGGTTAACTCTTTCCCCTCTCAAACCCCAGCTCACCAGCACATCTCCCTTGTGCTGCAATTATTGAATGGCACTTCACAACTTCATCTCCTCTCCTGCTACATCTGCTTGCTGCTCCCATTGCTCACATCCCAAACATCTAAATGCATTGTTTCCTCTGTTTCTCCTGCCAGCATGGAAAGGAGCCATAGCTGAAGCAGGATTGCCTTTGAGCTGGCAGCAGATGAGTGATTGGCATTGGGCAGTGCTACTGAGATTCTGGCAGGCCATTTAGCAGAGAACCTTGGCTAATGAACATCATCCACACCTAGCAGATGTGCCACTGCCTGCCATGCCAGATTTTTGACATAATACAGGGCTGCTGGACACAACAGTGCTCAGGAAAGACCAGGGACTGACTCGTGCCTTCAATGAGGTGTTTGGTCCTGTTTGGGCCCTGTGANCCCTGGTTTTATTGGTGTGTTAATCGTATTTGTGTTGCTTTCACTCATGTGCCAGGGAATCTTAAAAGGAAAATCCACCACCTTTTTTTTTGTCCCCTGTGCTTCCAGCCCCAGCTCCTGCTGGGCCCTCCAAGCCTCCCACCGGGTCCCAAGATGGGGAACCGAGCAGGGGGCTTAGTGCCCCCCAGGAGCTAGGATGGCTGCGGGCAGGTCCCTGGCACCTGCATCTCGCCGCCGGCAGCCTCCCGGGCTTCGTCTTTCCTCTCCTGCCCTCCATCGGAAGGAAGCAGCATTCGCCGGGCACAGCGAGGGCCAAGGTGGAGACCGGCCCTCCGGACGCCCCGAACCTTTCGAGTTTCCGGGTCTCTCCCTCACCCCTCCTGGCGCAGGAGTGGGGACGGGGCCGCCTTCTAATCCCGGCGTAATCCCGGAGAGCGGCAGTAGAGCGCTAATCCCGGCCCGCCGCCGCTAATCCTGGCCCGTAACCTGGGTCCCTGCCCGTGTCCCCGCGGGTTGGGGGTGATGTCCCCTCTCCAGAGCGTGCAGTGGGGTCCCGTGTCGAACCCCGGGCTCTCGGGGTAACGTATATAGGTTAATGACCTAACTCGGCCATTAACCCGCTGTTTGCCCGGCGGGCGGTGGCGCAGGAAAGGGCGCGGGGCCGCTTACAGCCGATGCTCCTGCAGATCTCCCCAGGATTCTGTCCCCCCTCCTTCGGTCCGCCCCCTTCCCGCCTCTCCACGTGTTTCTTGAGGTGGCATCGTTGCCCGCTTTTTCTGTGCGCCCGGGAGCAGCGCGGCCGGCGGTATGGCCAAGAGGGGATTCCTCAAGCACCCTCCGGGGGAGGGAGGGCCANCGGCGTGGCCGGGCCGAGATGCAGCCGGGAAGAGCGTAGTGGGGGGTCGATCCCGAAAATATCGTACCCCAATCAGCTACGTTACGTCTCCCTGCCTGCAAGAGCTCAGGCGCCGATGCACCGTATAACGCAGGTCGCTTTGCCGCTCTCTCCGTTTTTTTGCTTGGCCTCTTTATCTTTCAATTGCAAAATAATTAAAGGTCTGTATGAATCTGCGAGCATCCCTCCCCACGGGGCCCTCTGATGCCCGCTGTATTGCCCTTTAGATGCCTCTTCTTTTTTTTTTTGTTTTTGTTTTACAATTGTTGTATCAATATAATGCTTCCTTTCTTCCTCTGTCTCTATAGATACAGATCTACAAGGCAAACCAAAGGTTTCGGCTGCTATTCAGTGCCTCCTCATTTGTCCCAGAGCCGTAACAGTGGTGCCCTTTCTCTTCTGGCTGCTTTCCCCTGCTTCTGGAGCAGCAGTTATTGGAGAAGCAGATGGCTACTGATTGGATGAGCTTTGTGGCTTTAATACTGAATACTTTATGGAAAAGGACTTTATCATGCTTGGTTGGTCAGAGAAACAACAGGATGAGATTTATGACTAGAGAAAAGAAATCTTTTTAAGTTTCAAGCTCCTTCACACACCCCACATCAAGTTGCTGCAGCAGAGCTGGAGGTGAAATCCTCTGCATCTTTAATTTTTCCCTCTCCCCTGCCCCATCTAACTGTCCTTTCAGTGCTCTCGCCACCCCCTCTGCACCAGGGTTTAGCAAACCTTTGCTAACTTTAAGGACTGTCACCTGCTGAAGAAGCCAAGGCCTTCAGAGCCCCCAGGCAGCACCAGGAAGGGAGGTCATCCCTGAATGAGGATTATCCACCTGATGGAAATATGCTGGGCAGTCAGCTCCTGCCAAAGGAGCCGTGTGTAACTCAGCAGACAGTAACCAAGGTCCACTGGGGAGTTGTGAGTGACTTCCTCATGGACCCAACAGCAGAGAGGTCGTGGGACCCCAAAGAGACATCCGTCTCACCACTCTGAGCTCAGATCTCATGAGGAGATGGAGCCAGCAGTACCCAACACCACACACTCCATGATGGGCACCACTGAGCCAAGGACTGTGGGACTGTCCCTCTGAGGCCCATCCTCTGCACTTATCCTCCAGCTGTAGTGTGTCTTCTGCCTAGCCTTACACTGAAGTATGGCCAGGGTCATTCAGAGGGTCAGGCTCTGCCCCAGTATGGAACACTGGTGGTGGCACATAGAGACAGAAAGGCCTGAGGGTATACAGGAGACAGAGGCAGATTTCAGTCCTGAAGGGATTCACCTTCTTCCATTTCTCTCCATTTTCTGTCCTTCATAGCCAATCATGTCTTCTGGCAGGCTGTTAAACATTTGAAGGAAGGTGAAGCTAGGTGAAAGCTTTTCAGGTTTTAAACGTTGATGCTGCTGTCAGGCCAAGTGAGGAGGAGAAGCAGGAAGCCTGAGAAAAATAATTTTGAGATAGAAGGTCAGCAGTGATAGTGGGCTACGTATGAACTGTTTAATCAGCCACCTGTACTATATTTGATGGTCTAAGTTTTGGTCAGTAATAAAAAAATCTGTTACTCTTTAGTGAATATGCAAATTAATGTTTATAATCAGACTCTGTTTGCTTGGAAGAAAGTAGAGGGGAAGTTTGGGCTCCATCAGGGATAAGGAAAGAGCCAAGTTGCCTGTGGTTTGTCTGAACCATGAGAAAACAGGTAGGGAAGGTATGTTAGGTTCCTGGGGAGCAAGAGCATTTTCTCCTTGGGGTGAAGCACCATTAAAGCTGGTATCTGGCCCTTTTTAGGGATTTGTGGTTTTGTGACATGGCAGTGATGTGACCTGGAAGTCCAGCATTGCTGAGGTGGGGCTGAAGGGTTAGAGACAACAGGAAGGGACAGACACCCCAGATGTGTTTGGGTCTGGAAACAAGACAGAACATTGCTGGTGTGCCTCAGCCCTGCCAAGGACCTAGAGGTAGGCAAACATTCATCTGGTTGTGAGTCTGAGGACTCCCATGCTGCTCGTCAGAGTTAGCAGTAGGAAAAGTACTGTCCTCTATGTGCAGTGTCTGTAGTGTGATGGGATGTCTGTGGCAGCTTCCCCAGGAATGGCACCATCCACCAGCCTGCCAGTCTGGTGACAAGCAGAAAGAATAGTTTTAGCCATTCAACTGAGGTCCAAATTTATTTCCACTACAGAGGCCTGTCTGTCTCAGTGGAAGGGAACCATTCTGGCTGCATTTCTCCAGACACCAGGAAAGCTTTTGGCTTCACATTTCATTTTGAGTGGATTTGCCTTTCCATCTGGTGTGCACCTCCTGGGAGCCACAGCTACCCCTGCCCTGGCAGCACCAGGCAGAGAGAGTAGAAAGTCAGTTTTGAGCATCCCTTTGTGTCCCCTCCCCACAGTGCTCTGGTCCTGCAGGAGTGAGTGTGGCTGGGAACATGTGTGTCTCTCAGTGATTTTATTTTAAGAGTAACTTTATTGCAGTCACCTGGGAGCTGTCTCTCAGTTGTGTATGTGTCTCCTCATAGAAGTAACCACACACTCATAGGCCTGGTGCATGACATGACTCAGGCAGTGTTTCCCAAAGGATGCAGGAGTGTTTCTGAGCTCAGGCTGAGCAGCCTTTCCTGGTTCCTTCTCCTCTCCCCTTCCTGCATGAAGGTCAGGGAGGAAAGAGAAGACTGACACCCTTTGGGAGCAGGTGCTTTGTCCCTTGCAGACACTCCCACAATAACTCATCATGGGCAAAAGACGGTTATTACAGTGGTTAGTGATAATGGTGTCCAATCATCCAGGCATCCCCACTCTGCCAGCCCTTCAACCCCTGCAGCCACCTGAATCCCCACCAGGTTCCAGCCAGAGAGCAGCAGAACCTGGGCCATCCCCCCCGGGCCTCGATGCCCATCAGGGCTGTCTTCTGTGGGAATTTGGCTCTCCAGCCCAAAGCTCTGAGCCCAAGTACCAGTCTTGTCTGCTGCTCCTGGGGTTTCCCCTTGTCCGGGAGCTGGTTGTCAGCTTGTGCCATCGAGAGGGACTCGGCAGAGCAGGGGCTGTGCCTTTGGACGGCAGGGAGTGGTGGGGGTTTGCCGGCTGCAGGGATTCCTGGGAAAAAGGCCGTAACTTCCCAGCCCGGGTTGCCCCTGGCTCTCCGCAAGAGATTTTCTGGAAAAATAAGCGAATAGAAAATACATGGATGTACCGAGATAGGAGCGTGCAGCAGCCGGAGGACAGCGGGCCGCGATCGCACGGCCCCGTAGAATGACACCGCGTTCGCTGGCAGCGCGGCGGGGGCCGGATCGGGCCCAGCGCACTTGCCCCGTGTTCCCCAAAAATCCCAGTGAGGCATTTCCACGAGGCCGGGAGAGCGCCGCCGGCATCGGGCTCTGCGGGGCGCCAGGCTTTGCGGGATTTGCGGCGGGCGCTGCCGGCGAGGGCACCCCCCAGCAGAAACTCCAAAAGAAAGAGCTCGCGTCCGTCCCAGTGACGTTCTGCGGGTCGAAGGACGCTGTTCCCTGGGATCCACTTTTAGAGAGGCATCAGAGGCTGGATAAAGGCTCCGAAATTCTACTGCGGTCCTTTCCAGTCCAAGGGAATTTCGGTAGTTTAAATCATGCCGAAGCTGTTTCGAGATCCTATATCTGCCGTGGTGTCCCTTAAAATTCTCGCTAATGAAATTAGCACATAGGTTTTCTTTCCCTTCCTAATGACAGTCATTCAGACAATTTATATCTTACAATGAAAGCTAAAGCACTGGAAAAAATATTTTAAAAGGAAAAAGAAACAGTAATGGGGGGAAAAAAAAAAGACCCACCACATCTGAAGTAGGAATTGAGATCCAAATTTTTATAGACTCCCATATTTTTAATGTTATAAGAATCGCCGTTTTAGGAGAAACATTTCTGCGTTTTGTCGAATTAATAAAATAAATGTGAAAGTATATTATAAGCAGCCTTTAATCCTAATGCAAGGAAAATCGTAATTATGTGGAGGATAAGTGAATTTGAAAGCCAAACATCAGCCCACTCTCTGCAATCCCTGCTCTGTTCACCCCTGGAAAACTCTTTGTTTCTCGGTTTTTTGGTTCTTTGGTTTTTACTTTAAGGGATTTTTTTTTTTTTTTAAATTCTGTTTTGTATCTGAAAGACGACGATCAGGGAGGGATCGGTTAACACTTTTCCACGCGGTAAACCCTGATTTCGGCACAGAGCATCTGCGCGTGTCGATGAATGCGGGAGCCCCGCATGTGCACGGGGAGAGTCAGTGGCGGCTCCCCTCCCCGCAACGGCTAGGAATGGGCGAGGGGCTCCGACTGTGGCTGCCCGCTTCCCAGCTCCTGCGGGGACCCGGCTCCGGCAGGGAGCGCAGGGCTGCCTAGTGCCGCTTCTCCGCATGCCGGGCCTTAGCCGGGCGCCGGCAGAGAAGGAGGGCCACTCCGCGGAGCAGGGCACGGACATCCCCACTCCGTCCCTCCGAGGAGGTTTTTTTTCTGCGTGTCCGATTACCCCCACCTGGAAGGTGCGGGGACAGGGCGGAAAGCCGCCGCCGGGATCCCGGCGCCGGGCAGAGCGACCGTCGGGCACCCCCGTTTCCCGCCCGCACCGCGGCTGGGCCGAAGCGGAGCCGGGACCCCGAACATCCCCGCTGCCCCAC
>VWZN01015151.1:126435-141003 GCA_013396955.1 Regulus satrapa
CCCGTCCTTCCTCCTCCTCCTCCTCCTCCTCTCCCTGCCCGCGCACGCCCGGCGAGAGCAGGTGCCCGGCGGAGCGCAGTGGGGCCGCAACGCCCCCGCGTCTGCCTCCTCCTCTTCCTCCTTCTTGGCGGCGGCGGGGCCGAGCCGCTTTCCGCGGAGCCGCCCGGATCGACGCCGGGGCCGGCTGTATTGCCGGGTGGGCATCGGCTTCCACCTCCAGCTGCACCCCGACGGCCGCGTGGACGGCGCCCACGACGCGAGTCCGCTCAGTGAGTGGGGAACGGGAGGTCTGGGGGGCCGCCGCTCCTGGGCCCGAATAGCGGGACTGAGCATCCCTATCCTTGCGGTCTTCCCACCCCTGCGGGGAGTGACAAAGTCCCTCTCTCCTGTCACCCTCGCCTGGGGTGTGCTGCAGCCCCGGCGGGCCCGGGAAGGAGCATTTGGGGTACTGGGGGCCGTGTTCTGCAGGCTCCATGAGAGCTGCCTGTCTTCCTTTCGGAAGTGCTACCTGGAGGTTCGCCCAGCCCGAGGAGGTCACTCCGTGGGGATAGTGTGAGAGCATGAGGTCTGTACTCCCCACCTTGCCAGGCACCTGAGGGAGAAGATGCTGCCCCTTTTCGGTCCTTTCCCTGTGGGACTTTTCCATCCCTCTCTCTGCATTCTCATTCTCCCAGCTCAGTGATGGGATATATTCGGTTTAAAAATAGGACTGAAGCTGACGTTCCCCTGAGAGAAAGCTGTGCTAACTCATGACTTATCCTCTGGCTGGAGTTGCCACAATATCCTGCTAGAGGGAATGAAATGGTAGGTGGGGATGAAAAATCACTTAAAGATCCCAAGGGCTCAGGCCCGAGGTGACCCTGGCAGCAAGCATGGCTCAGCTGTCGGGAATGTTCACAGAGCAGCCGCCACATCTGCCAAGAACCCAAGAATTTAGGGCCCAGACTGTGCCATGGCCCCACAAGGGAGGACAGCCCCTGGGCAGGAATGCTGGGAGCCCAGGAGCTCTGCTCAGGGCTTCATGGGGGTTTAGACACATGGCCTGGGGCAGTTTAGAGGATGCATAGGAAAATGGGACACCCACACCATGGCTGTTTTGGGAGACATGGGTTAGGGCTGGCAGAAGTTTGGTGTTACAGCTGTCCTGCAGAGACCTGAATTATGTGCACTTCCTTTCTCCTTAACCTGAGATATCCCCCCTAGAAAGGCCACAGCAACACCAGCTCCACACATCAGAGCAGAACCAGCCCTGCTGTTGCAATGAGGAGGCCCTCAGGAGGAAGAACTTGGCTTTTGGCAGGGGAACACCAGCTTTGGCCACTGGGAAATAAGGCTTGACCCTGGACCGAATTAGCAGGAGTATGTCTGCCATGGCAGCAGGACCACTCTGCAGAAGGCAGGACATTTTGGGGTGCCCTTGAGGCTGGACAGGTGTTTGACAAGGTACTTGCCTTGCTGCAGTGGGACTGTGAAGCCCCATGGTTTGTGGCCACTGGCACATGGAGTGAGGGGTGTGGCAGCCCATAGTACCCCCAAAGTGCCCCCCAGGCCCTTCGTGCTGGGACTTGGGTGTTTCAGGGAGATGTGCGTCCTTCTTCAAGTAAACATGGGAAGTGGTGATCTGATACCCAGCTTTGGGGGATTTAACGTGACTTTGTGTTTGCTCTTGTCATGTTAATCCCATGATCCTTTGGGGAGCAGGTGAGATTCTATGGGCTCCTTCCTCTGGGGCCAGGGCCACAGAGCCCTTGGGGGCTCTGTTCCCTGGGGTACAAAAGGTGTGCTGGGGACCTGGTGCTGCCCCCCAGCTGGCAGGGGCTGGGGGAATGCCCAGTCCTCTGCCTGAGTGACCCCTCACCACATGGGGAAGTGCCGTGTCTCTGCTGTTGCTGAGGGAGGCTTGGAGGTTGCAGTTCTTTTGTCAGATGAGTTGTAGGTCCTACATGCCACATCAGGGGTCAGAACTCTTATCATGCTCAGAAAACTCCCTTTTTTTCCATGGCTGGGCTGCACAGTGCCCTATCCCCTAAGCCCTGCTGAGAGGACAGGATGTGAGAGAACATCAGTGATCTCCAGTCCCAGCTGGCTTGGGTGACACTGACTTCGCAAGTTCAGTGTCTGTGGGATGAGGATGGACGACTCTGATCCCAGCAGGCTGGTGTAGGTACAGGGGATTTTTCCCACCCTTGGGAGCAGTTTCCCCAGGGGTTAACTTGTTCTGCCACAGCCCAGCCAGGAATTATGCTTCAAAATGGAACTTAAAAAAAAAAAAAAAAGGCAAAATAAGTCACAGCCTCCACCCTGTATCTATCCCAGAGTGGATGGAGGCTGCTCTGTGAGGCAGAGGGATGGAGCAGGAGCTGGGTAGAGCCAGGCAACTGAGGAGCAGGGATGTGGGAGAGGAAATACAAACCTGTCAGACTGAGTTGTATTTATTTTTTCTCTGTCACACCAATGTGAAAAGAATTGTGATTTATTTTGGGATTTCTGTCATCCTAGGTATTTTGGAAATATTTGCTGTGTCTCAGGGGATTGTAGGAATACGAGGAGTTTTCAGCAACAAATTTTTAGCGATGTCAAAAAAAGGAAAACTCCATGCAAGTGTAAGTAAACCCCTCCCTTATCAGTATGTGTTGTTTACTAAAGGCTTTGTGACACCTCCACATTGTCAGCAGTAACAGTCCTAGGCAGGGCCTTGGCATGACACACTGCCGTGCTGGCTCCACGCCAGACAGCACTGGCACCATGCAGAGAGGGGACAGGTGGAGCTAAAGCCCCCCCAAGCCCACCTTCCTACTAAGTGCATTTAACCATGCAAAATGCAGGTTTTTTGTGTGCAGTTGGGTATTTGCATCATCAGAGCCTGTTCTTTGAGCATGGCTGGGTTATTTTTAGCCACTTCTGCAGCAGATCGCACAGAAGGGTTTAGCCAAATGTCTCCTGGTGAGCAGCATGCGTGGTGCCGGCAGCCCTGGGGCTCAAGCTGGCTTTGCTTTTGGAGACAGAGAGCCCTGGAGAGGTTTGGGCAGGTGAAGCCCAGACTGTGCAGCTATGTCACAGCTAGAGTGGAAAAATCCTGGTAACTTTTCTCTGCAGGATGCTTTCCTGAAGGCTGAGGTTTCCTGCAGGTCTCATGCTTTTTCCATGCATGTACTTTCTGTGTCGAATGAATCCATAGGTTGATTTCACTGCTTTTTTCAACTTCAGGAGGTTGCTTCCCTGTTTCTTCTTGTCACTTCCAGAGATCATTTAAATAAACACAGTGAACTCCTGTGCTTACTGGAAAGTCAGTGCCTTTGAAAGATGTGTATATTTGAGCCACCCCAAGAAAGGCATTTTTAAGGCAGTATCTCATCCTTCAGGGTGGTTCCCAGGGAGCCCAGTAAGGGCTGAAGGCTGGAGAAAGGCAAAAGGTGGTTGCCCACCCCATAGTTCCTAGACAAACCTCCTGGTCCCAGAGCAGATGTCATGGATGTGCTAGCACTGCCTGAGACCACAGATCACTTCCAGGGAGGTTTATGGATTCACCTCTCTCTCCCTTAAGTCTTTTTGGAGTGTTACTCCTGAAGCCTATTGATGCTTTAAGGATGAGCATGTGCTTGCTTATTTTAAGAAATAAAGTAGGAGCATGAAGAGTATCTTGGGGACAAGGGGAATGGTTCCATGGAGGAAAACATGAGGTCAGAGCAGGAGGAGAGGGAAAGGATGAAGAGAAGAGGGAAGCAGGCAAAATGTGATTGCTGGACCATCCAGAGCCTTCCCTTCTCACGCACAAAAGGCCTCCTGTCTGAACTGAAGCCTTGATTTCTGCCCTGGCACAGGCATAAATTAAATCAAGCCTCATTGGTGCATGGTTAATTGTTGACACACAAAGGGCTGGGCCAGAGAGGGCCCTCAGTCAGGAGGGTCGGGGCAGGGGTGAGGACACACAATGCCCCACTCAGGTGAAAGCCACAAATTTGTAGAAATTTTAGACCCAAATGTCTAAAGATTGCTGGACTAAACAATGCCAATAATGCAAACCCGGCATCTGTTGTTCTTTCCTGCACTGGCAGGGTTGAAATTATTTCATGCCCCAATGAGTACTGAGCAGTACAAAGAGGGTCCTGTGCCCATCACTCAGTGCAGCACTTTGATATGGGAGTCTGGAGACTTTGTGCTGAACCATGGACAATAGTCATTCCTGCAGGAATCTGGGCTCCTTTAAAACTCACTCTCAGGCTCAGTTCCATCCCAGCTTAGTGTTTTACAGACACTCTCCTCTCCTTTTTTTTTTTTTTTTTTTTTATGCCAGCTTAATTAAATTACTGAGTGGTTCATTTTTTGAGGCACCAGCTTCAGAAAATGACAGTTATCCCAGCAATTATCAGTTGGTTTTTTCAGATTTTTTTTTTTAACAGATGGTTTTTTCCTCGTAGATAAATCCTCATTCTCCTGTTTGTCCATTTTTAGCACAGAGCGGGTGGGAGGGGTTTTGTGCCTATCCAGCACAGACCTCAGGGGACAGATTTGCCCAGGTAATTCTCCTTTTCCAGGAGTTGCCACAAAGCTGCATTTTTCACTGGGGCAAATCTCTGCTCAACTGGATTTTAAAGTTTAATTTACTTCAGGACTGCTCTCAGTGATTGTCTCTGGAGCTCTTCAGAGCAAGTTCAATGCCAGCCATGTTCTGTGGCTGCCTCAGCTTCCCTATGCAGGGGAAAATGGCTTTTCCAGAGTGGAGCAGTGCAGTGATGAGCTGAGAAGCCAAGATGTGGGCCAGGATGTGGGAAAGTCTGACAAGATCATGGTGAAGCAGCTGCGGATGCACTTCCCAGAGCAGAGCAGGGGCTTCCCTCCACATGTGGGATGTCCTGCCTGAGCATTGCCCTGTGCACTGAGGCTTCAGGGAGCATCAAAGGTCAGCAAAGCCTTTCTGGGGAAGGTTAAGGCCTGTGCAAGGGGAAAACAGCAGGGAGGGTGTATGAATGACAGGGAGAGCAGAAATGAGTCACAGAGGTTACAACCCTCAGAAGCAGCAAGCTAAAGAAGACCTAATTACAAGTGCTAGGGGGAAAATGTGCACAGCATGTTGTGGGCTCTGTCACTTGTGCTGTAAGGCTAAACTTCTTTGGTTAAATTTGAGGTTTTGAACAATTTTTGTGTGGCTACAAAGCCCTGCTAGGGGTTGGGTCTTGTTCTTGGTTGCTGGTTTTTGAGTTGGAGAGTCCAGCATCTCCTGCATGTCAGTGGTTTGGAAGTGTTGCTGTGAAATTGACCTGGGAAAGCTTTTAGATCCCATGTCCACCATCAGGTTAAAGTGTGGCAGAGAATTTGGGAGGGGCTGCTGGAAGCTATAGCTGGGGGTTCCAGGGCCATGGGCACACAGGTAGAGTGCTAGGCTCTGCTCTTTTGTTTTGGAATGCCTTTTTTGGAGAGAAGGGAAAGGCACTGCTGCAGCAGGAGGGGACAGGAGGGAAGGGCACTACAGGGGCACCCCAAGCATTTTAATTCTCAAGAATGCCCCAACCTGGGTGGCAAGCAGCTACCGAAGTATCTTCATTGGGAGTTTTCCAATCAGTCAGGTGCCTGGCACCCTCACTGTTGGTGCTCCGTGTTTCCACCTACTTCTTTGGGCCTGTTTTTGGAAGACAACCAAATCAGCAAGCATTGAGGGTGGGGGACAGGTACCACCTGGCCTTAGCAAGTGGTGTCCCCTCTGTCCCTGCAGGCCCGCTTCACGGTGGACTGTCATTTCCAGGAGCGCTTTCAGGAGAACAGCTACAACACCTATGCCTCGGCCGTGCATCGCAGCCCTCATTCGGGGCGTCAGTGGTACGTGGCCCTCAACAAGCGGGGCAAAGCCAAGCGGGGCTGCAGCGCCCGTGCCCGGCCCCAACACGTCTCCACGCACTTCTTACCCCGCTTCTGGCAGCTGCAGTCCCCTGAGCTTGCTTTCACTGTCACTCTCCCTGAGAAGAAGCCCCCACCACCAAAGGTCGCCCCGTCCCCGCCTCGGAAGAACCCCAGCCCTGTCAAATACCGGCTGAAGTTCCGCTTCGGGTAGTGCCACGGCATGGATGCTGACACCAAAAAGACCAGGCACTGGGGAGCTTTCAGGGGTGATCCCCACAGGAAACCTGTGTCTCCCTCTACAGATGGACACGGGGAAGTTCCCAGGAGGCCGTGCCGGGTTCAAAGTCTTCTCTTAACCACATAAGTTGGATGTCCCGGAGGCATGTGCTGTGGTGAACAGCTCAGGCTTGCCAAAGAGAATTCCTGTGGTGAACTGAAAGCGCTGGATGGACCTCGGGTTAGTGTTCTGTTGGAAGAATATTAAGGTATTTCTATAGTGAACTTATTTTCTTACCTTATTTTCACTAGTGACTCCTTTGACAATCATTTTCATATGAGAGAGATGTTCAGAGCCAAGCAGTTTTGTTTGTTTTTCTTACATTTCTTACCTTATTTTCACTAGGGACTCCTTTGACAATCATTTTCATATGAGAGAGATGTTCAGAGCCAAGCAGTTTTGTTTGTTTTTCTTACATCTCCTTCTTGCTGCACTTTTTCCTCCAACCATACCTCAGGCACTGTATGTCCAGGTCTGTCCCTCTCCCTTCTCTTAGATGCCAGCTCTTCCCTTCCACAAATAAAACAGAGAGACCAAGCCCTGCAAATTCCGTTGCCTTGTCTGGCAGGTGGTACCAGGTGGTCTTCAAACTCTTTGTTGGCAATAATAGATATGTATATATATTTTGTGAGGATTGCAGGCTTGGGAAGAGTGGCTGCCACCTGCTGTGGTGTCTCCTGTTCTTCCCTCGACAGCTGGAGGAGAGAATCTCTTCCTGTCCATCCAAGTACGCATTTGATGCCTGCTTTAAAATACCTCTGCCCTGGTGCCAGGGCATTCCCATTCCCTGGAGGAGTCCCTCCACAGGTATCCCCACAGGATAAGGATACTTGTGGCCCACAGGTGCCCACCAGTTTCATCCAACAGTTTTTTGCTGCTGATGTATTTTATCACTGTCAATACATTTGCAGAGGCAGGGAGCAAGGCTTTTATTTTACAGAGAGCATGGCAATGTGGCATTAAATGCTGTTACAGCTGTTTGTCCCTTTAGGAGTGGTTTTCCCACCCCAGTTGCCTGATGGCCCTGATGTTGAATTGTTTCTCCATTGTGGTGTGATCCGTGGAGTAGTTGCACACATGGAGTTTGTTATCAGTGTTTAGCAGTGTTGCTAAATGTAGATGCACTGGTAGAATTGAACCTCACCAGTGAAGCCTTAACACAAGCCCATGTGGGCTCAGGTTGGCAGAACCCCTCAGGACTTGAGCCCTACCAGCGTCCAACAGCAATAATTAGCCTCCTCTCTGCATCTGAATGTGGTACAAATGGATGTTTCCATTGGAATTGTGGTTCTTTGCCATTGTCATCCTTCTGGCAGCCCCTGGCCAGATATGCATGCTCCATGAATGAGGATGGATGGAATAAAATAGGTGTGTTTCATTTTATAATCTGGTTGTGTGATCTCTTGCCTTATCTGTGCCTTCTTTTCTTCCCCTGAAGGAAAAAGATGAGCACCGCAAAATTGCATGCTCTACGTGTTTCCGTCAGGTTGGGGTTGGCCAGCACAGTGTCAGTGATGGGGTGAGGTAGAGCTGAAGGGATGTGTGTCCTCCTTTTGTTGTGCCCCCCAAACTGTGCCCCTGAATGTCCCTCCTGATGTCTCCTCTGGGGCAGCTGTTTGGACCTGAGTCACAGCACGGTTTGGTGAACAGGGGTGTCCTGTGCTCCCTTTCACTTCCAGCCAGACTGACTGTACTTAGTGCTCAATTAATCTCAGTTAGCTAATGGAATCAGAAACTTTGCAGGTGCTGTCCCAGCACAGGCAGGTGTGTGGAGTTCCCTGGGCAGGTAAGGGAGGAGCAAATGTGCTGGTCTTGCTGCCACTTCATCCCCCCCAGATGAAAAAAGGTATTGCTTTAATCTTTTTTTACAGAAAGCTCTTACAGAGAAATTTTAAAAGCTGGTATTTTGCTGATGCGGTAATAATTAAAACATAGCCATGCTATTGAAACAAAGAGGTCTGTGCCAGGAAGAGAGAAGCCCCAGGAGGGAGAGCAGGGTCAGGGAATCTAGCAGACATACTCTGTTCCTTTTGGACACCTTTCTTTAAGGGAATTCACTGGGCTTGCTTAGCAGCAGGGGACTAAAAGCCTGAGAATAAGGTAAACATTTCTTTTAAATGTAAAATTTAAATTAATTTTTTGGCTGTGTTTTTTCTGGTTTTGTTTTCCTTTTCAACCACCTCAGAGGTACTGCTGTAGTGCTGAGGAGAATAAGCCAGAAACCAAAGATGCTAAAGAGGATTCACAACTTCCTTTCCAGACAATTGCCATCTTTAGAGGAGGCGCAAATCCACATGGAGCTGAGGAATGGGATGTTGGAAGTACAGCAGAGTGCAGTGAGCTGGCACTGTCCCCCAGCTCCCTAGTTTTGGAGACATTCGTTGACATTCTGAGAGGAAAAAAGCCTTTCCATCCTTTTCCACCCTACAGTCACTCCTACCAGGGGTGTATGTCTTGTTCCAGATCCCCTAAAAGAATTTGTGCCTGTTCTGCACTCTCGAATGCATGTCTTGGAAGGAGCATCCTTTAGCAAGAGCAAGAGGAAGAGGATTTTGTATGGAGCTGGCGAGTTTTAGAAGTTTTTGGAGAGTTTGGGCAGGTGAGGAAAGAAAAATCAACAAATATAAGAGTTGAAGGGTCCCTTACAGTGCCTCAGGGGTCTCCGGGAGAGTTGGGGTGGCTTCTGACCACGACAAGGTGTGTGTAGCCCCCAAACCCCACCTCCAAAAAGAACCCCAAAGATCTCCCCGGTCGCGCGCTCCCGCAGCCGCAGCCCCCGCCCATCGGTGGGGCGAGGAGGTGGGCGGGCACAGGGCCCTCTCCCCGCGGGCGGCCCCGCCTTCGCAGAGGAACAGCGGGCGCGGCCGTAAGGTGAGCGTGGCTCCAATGGCATGGCTCCGGCGGCTGCCCGGGTGGACTGGGGCTCGGCTCCCGGGCGTGGCGGGGCTCGCTGTGCAGCGCTCAGTGCCCGTTCCGTGCGGGGGACTCGTCGTCACCTCCCCGCTTCCCTGGAGAACGATCAGCCCGGGAAGAAAAGGAGGGAGGAAAGAGGCGCAGGCCTTGAGACGCCCGAGCAGGGCTGAAGTCTGTCGGCAGCGGGTGGTCGTGGAACACTGAGGGACACTGGGGCAGGCATGGCGGCGCTGGGCGTTTCTGGGTCAGCATGAGAAGAGCCGTCGAATTAGGGGTCACCCAGAACCAGGGAGTGGCTCTCCTGGCCAGCCTGTCCCGTGCACAGCTCTGGCTTTTCAGGCGTTTGCTGCTGCTATGTGTCCACCCCCTCCGAGAGTCAAATAGCTTGGCACAAACATCTGGAGGTGTGAGGTGACCTGGCAGTGGGGCTGGTGTCATGTTGGGGATTGTGGGGAGCAGATTATTCAAAGGAACCCAAGCAAGTCAGTTCGTTATAAGGCTTTATTTGCAGAAAGGCATTCATCTGAAGGCTGAGTTCTAAGTTAAAGAAGTCCATAATGAAGTCCATAAAATCAGCTCCCGTGCTGCAATGGCTTTGGTAAAGTCCCTGTGCTGCAAGTCTTGAGTGGCCCTCAATCTGTCAGGGCCTGGGTCTTTTCTTTTTCTTTTCCTCTGTGGTGGGCAGAAGCAGGATCTTGGGTGCAGGCCAGCAGGGACACAGGGAATCCAGGAGCCCCCTGCCACCCCAATACTGGGGCTTTTCTTTCTAAATTGACTAATCAGTTGAAAACATGATTCTAAAGCAGAACCCACTACATCTATCAGAAATGCATTTCTAACACACAAAAAGAGTGATGCTCATTTATCCTTATTTTTCTATCTGTCCACTACGTGAATCTGTCTTGTTCCATCTTAAAAATGCAAACAATATTCTGTGCAAACACTCTATCTTCCTAACTTAAATAGATGTATCTTATTTTTCTCCTAAAATGGAAACAATATTCTCACTCTGTGTTTATTATGTCTTGGAGACAGGCCACAGACCTAGACAAGAAGGATTGTCAGTTTCAAAGGCTTTCTATTTTTCTAAGGCACTTAAAGCATTTCTAAGGTGTTTAGGATATATTCTACCTACCTACTCACTTATCTACTTAAAATCACAACTTGAAATTACACTTATATCTCTACTCTATGTCCATGCAGTCCAATACATCCCAATTTCTCTAAAGATTTAATTCAATGTCAGAATCCTTTTCCTCCAATGTGGAGTTTAGAGAAACTCCAGTGTTTCAGGCTCCAGAGGACTAATGGGGGTGGCTCATGAGAAGGCTGTGAGTGATTGCATAATGATTCGTGTCATTATAGAAATTCACCATGAAATCAGTATAAACCAAGAATGCTGAGTTTTAAAGCAAAACATGGACATGAGACAAAAGAAAATAAAATTATTTCATTAGTTTTTCTTCTTTAAATAACTTTGCAGTATATTGCTACTTTTTTTTTTTTTTTTTTTTTTTTTTTTTTTTTTTTTTTTTTTTTTTTACATTTTGCTATTGCTTTAGCACATAATCATTAATTGTATCCATGTATAAGGGAAGCTGCGGACTTGCTGCAGATATGAAAGAACTTGTCTCTGTTGTACCTACTTGCTAGGAGTGTAACCTGCCTAACATGTTCCAGCCTTCGCCAGACCTGGTGGGGACTTGTAGCCACTGCAGCTTGCCTACAGACTGGGGGGCTGGTGAACATGTTGGGGCTTCCTTGGAGTTGTACCCAGCACAGCAGGCAAGTCACAGCCCAACCAAAGACTGCCTATAAAAGGGGCAGCAACTAGGGGCAGACCAGATATGTTGGTGGAGCACAGACTTCCCATGTTGCCAGCACTGTTTGCTCGTCCCTTATCAGTGAATTAATAAATTGCTTGATTGATTAACTCGACTTTGCCGAGCAAAATTTATAACAAGGCCAAGCGTCTGTTTCGCTGAAGATACTGTCACAAGGCATGTGATACTTTTGTGGAGTGTGTTACCCTGGGCATTGTTACAAGGTAAACAGTCCTTTACCTGCCACATTTTATGTGCGTGTTAGGATGTGTCCCTGCTCTTTTTTGCAGGTTGTTCAACTTGCCTTGAAAAAGCCTTTGAGCTTTATATTGATGCACTCCCCAAAGTGTCTGATGAGGGTAGTTCAGGAAGAGCTTATGCAGTTTTTTGATTTAGGCTTTCATTTTAAGCTCTGCCTTCTCACACTTGTCACAGTGTGCACTTGCTGTGAAAACTAAGTCTGCCTCAAGAATTCTGGGCTTTGCATTGACACATTATTGTATGTTGTGTCCGGTTCTCTCTGATTTTTTTTTTCTTGTGCTTTCTCCACTCTGTTTCCCTCGTGTGTATGTCTTCAAATACTTACTTGTGTGCTTTTCTGGCTTCTTGAGGAAAATAAATTAACAACTACAGTAAATAGTAGTTTGGGGAAGACCTTGCTATGAGACCTAAAACACATTTTTATAGCACTTATGTTGTCAGCATAGTTAGTGAATGGTAGAGCCACTGAGAAGCTTCGTTGTCCTGTAGAATTTTTTTCCTTTTTTGAATAGTGAGATGATTATGGAATAATTTAATAGCATGTGTAAAATGGCTTTGGTAGCATTTGTGGACCAGGAACACATGTGCTGCATAATTCAGCTATTGCCACACCTCATGTGCTATCCTATTTCAAGCTCCTAGTGCAGACAAAAAAAACCAAAATCAAAACCAAAAACAAAACCCAAGCAAAAACCAACCAACCAAACAAACAAAAACCAAAAAAAACCTTTTTTTTTTTTTTCTTAAATTTTTGAATTGACTCTTTATAGAACCACAGAATCCCAGAATGGTTTTGGTTGAAAAAGACCTTAAAGATCATCTCATTCCACCCCTCTCCCCCCACCATGAGCAGGGACAACTTCCACTAGACCAGGTTGTTCCCAGTGGCATCTAATCTGGCCAAGGAAAATAATGGGAGTCTTTTAGTCCACAGCTGGGACACAGGACTTGGGTCTTTCTTCCAGGAAGGTGTTACTTGGGTCCAAACAGAGAGAAGTTGGCTGGTAAGTGACATCTTGTGTCCTCTTTGGTAAACAAACTTGTGTTTAATGGTTTTGGAAATACCTGTGAGTGGCCAGTATTCATCAAAATGAAGCTCTCACAGCCAGATCTCATTCTTCTGAGGAACCGTGTGCACCTTTGCTCTTCCACAACAGCAGCTTCTAGCTCCATTTCCCAGAAAGGATGAAAAGATTTCAACAGCCATGACAGTGGGCTGCCTTCTGCTCCCCCCTGAGCCAGTGACTGCTGTCCAACTGCTGTTCACTGTAGACTTTCATAATTCCCATGTTATTTGTAGGGTTACTCCATAGGAACCCACCAGCAAGGCAGAATTCAGCAGGTGAGTTATGGCAGAGCAAAGGTGAGCAGAGGGTGAAGATTGATCTCAAGGTGTTTGTTTGGTTTCGTAGTTGTGCTTTAAATGTAACAGGGTTTTCTCAGGAGCTAAACCTTCTCCTTTGTGCACAGGAAGATTCATCTTGATGGATATTTGAAAAGCTAGCTGCAGAGTAGCTCTGAATTATGCATCTAGCAAAGCTGCTTCGGACCAGAGGCCCCACTATTTTCTCTCAGCTGGTGGTATGGGTCTTTCTGCATTCTCTCCTCTGCCTTCTGAGTGTGTCTTGCTTAGTTACAGAGCATTGGCAGCTAAAGACCAGGCTGGGCAGCAGTGGTGGCACTTCCTTTGCAAATGGTCAAAATGAGTACCTGTAGCAAGAAATGCTTCTGCGAGAGCTGGAGGCAATGCTCTTATTTCCCCTTTCACATTCTTGTTAAAGCAAGATGGAACTTTTCTGGTCTAAGCATCATGTGTGAAGTCAAAGGAAGCTTGATGGGGAAAATAGATAGAAGTAAGAGTAATTTCCTCAAAATACTTTCTGCCTTCTGCCTGCCAAAAAAGGGAAGCACCATCAGATATCTTGTTTGAGCTTTTTTTTTTTTTCTTTTTTGAGTGACAACTAGGAAACAAGATAATAAACCCCAGTGAACTGCAGACTTTGAGAGACAGAAGTATAACATGCCATCTATTGTGTGTTTCTTTGGGATCTGAAATGAAGGGACTTGAAGCCAGGCTTCTGTTTTATTTTCCTTCACAGAGGTAAATTGGAAATAACATTTTAACTTTATTAGGACATCTCTAAATGAGCTCGAGGTTGTTTTTTCTGTTTTGGCTTTTGTTTCCCTGCTGTGACAAGTCTTGCTCCCCTGCTACCCAGGTGTTTGTGGTACTGCTCTACTCCCTAATGTGGTTTCTGTAGCTATGAGGGGGCATTTCTTGAGGGCCCTTACAACCCAACCCATGCCATGACTCCATGCTGAGCAGTCTCTGCTCAGTGCCACCTGCAGGGAAAGGGGCAGTAGGTGGAACAGGGAGGATGTTTAGGATTCAGGAAACGTGGATCTCTGTGCCTCAGGGTCTGGTGCATCACCTGCTCTCTGGTTTCCCGCTATCCAGGACCTGCATCCCAGGTTGGCCCTGCTGAGTAGGATGTGCAGAGTGTGATGGGGACAGAACCTCCCCAAAACAGAGCTGGAACTGGCCTTGATGAGGCTTTTCACTGGATGAGAGGCTGTTGTTTCCATGCAGAACATGGGGCCAGTGTTAGAAGTACTGCTGCCTGTCTCTGTGCAGGGGGGTTATGGCTGTGTCCCTGAAACACAAGAGTCGTGTCTAGTCACAAGATGTTTAGGAATGCAGCATGGGGTATTTGATCTCTGATAAGGGCCTCTTTGGGGTAAAATATCCAATTTTTAGATGGCTTGAGGTTTTTTTCGAACTAGGATGAGTGTGAGGCTGACTGGTCAGGTTGGTGCCTGAGAAGGGTTCCAGTAGCACTCCCAGGACTGCTGCTTTGGTTAATACACCAGGGAGACAGGAACCCAGTGATATTCCTGGTGTATAAATGTGGCTGGGAGTAGAACAACAAGTGGTAAAGTTGGGCTTTGTTTCTTAAATCCCAGAACACCTGTATTTAACTTCCATTGGCCAGAGAAAGGAATGAACCCTGGTGCTAGCTATCCTGGGGGCACTGGACTGGTGTTGCCATCTACTGTATTATCTTTTGCATGATGTAATTCTCCCTTGATCGGAGAGGGCAGAAAATGAAGCATGAAGTGCAGCTTGTTTTGTTTCTGTGATCTCCAGATCACAGGCAGCTGCAGAGTACTTTGTTTCAAATATTCTTACCAAACACAGTCCTTGAACGTCTTGCTGGTACTTCTGAATCCTTCTGCGTCATTCCTCCTCTGATCCTTTACCTTGGATGTGTGGACTCAGAAACATTTTCCCTTACTGGATGCATTTTACACATATAAATTTAGATTCTTAGGAAAGTAATCAGGTCTAATGAAAACATGTTCTGTTTACAAAAGACACAGAAAGCAGGTGTTCCAGCACACCTGTTAATAGTAGATTTTGCACTTTATTTCTTCTGGGTTTTTTTTTTTTTTTTTTTT
>VWZN01015151.1:141044-153069 GCA_013396955.1 Regulus satrapa
TGGGGGTTTTTTTTTTTTTTTTTTTTTTTTTAAATCCTGTTTTTAGGAGGACTCCAAAACTGGAAAATTAAAAGTGAGGGAGAAAATGCCGCTTTGCATTTTTTAAGTATTGTGTTGGATTTTGTTATGTCAAGTGATACCACCAAAATACAGTCCAAGTAATTGAGCTTCAGGACTCTGCAGTTCATTCTTTTCATGTGTTTCAGTGACTGGAGGTGCAAGAAACACCAAATCCCAGAGCATTTCTATCTGTAATATTAAGTGCAACATCTTTAAAGCCAAGTACTTGGTGTGAGATTTCATGTACGTATTTATGGTTGTTATAAATTTGCTCGACACAGTCAAGTTGGTTAAACAAGGCAATTTATTAGTTGCTTGATAAGGGACGAGCAAGGAGCGCTGCAGATGCAGGGAGTCTGCGTTCCACTAACACACTGTCCCCTTTACAGACAATCTCTGGTGGGGCTGTGACTTGCCTGCTGTGCTGGGCTGAAGTCTGAGCAAGCCCCAACATGTTCACCAGCCCCCCAGTCTGTAGGCAAGCTGCAGTGGCTACAAGTCTCCAGCAGGTCTGGACAAGGCTGGTATGTGTTTGTCAGGTTACATTCCTTGCAAATATGTACAACAGAGACAAGTTCTTACATGTCTGCAACAAGTCTGTACTTTCCTTATACATAAGAAATGGATACAATTAATAATCATTTGCTAAAGCAATAGCGACAAAATTAAAAATACCCAGCAATTTATATCAAAATTATTTGAACAAAAAATAATGAAATAATTATATTTTCTTTTGTCTTATGTCCATGTTTTGCTTTAAAGTTCAGCATTCTTGTTTATACTGATCCCATGGTGTATTTCCATAAAGACATGAATCACTATGTAACATCTTGCATAGTCTAGAGGCTTTCTTTGTCCCAAAAGCAAAAAAAAAAGCAACCTGCCAAAGCAGGCCTGCATTGCATATCTGGGATTTCAATTTGCCATTGGATTCTTCCCTGGAGTCTTCTCTCAGGCTCTTGTGCCAAAAGGGTTCTGACTCCAGGCCCATAAGGGTGTCTGTTGCTTTGATAAATGGGAAAATGGACCAAGTCTGTCAGGAAAGCAAAAGCAAATCCTGAGGTTTGTTTGGCCAAAGATGAAACATGAAGGTGTCTGTACTAGTAGTGGCTGTGATACTTTCAGGTTGTTGGTGCCCCTGGTTCCTCAGAAGTCAGGGCAAGACTGAAGCAAGGAGGGAAACTGTCAGAGCTGCAGTTGAGGATTATATTGACTGCTTCAAACTGCTTGGTCCAGAAATGGAAGAACTGGAAGAACAGCTTTTCTCCTTTCTGTCTATCACTGGCAGAATTTTAAGATGATATTCCACTAATCCCTTTATTTTGTGTTTTTTTGGGTGGTTTTTTTTTTTTTTTCCCCTCACTTTTTAATGTATTTTAAAGCAGTGCAGCAAGTTGTTGGGCAACACCATTTCTGACTGGCACAGAAACGGGGGTGTGTGTGTGTGTGTGTGTGCTTCCTGGAAAATCTAGATAGGATGTGGAAAGCCTTTCCATTTCCAGCCTTGGCTACACAGGCCATGACACAGGTTCTGAAAAAGCATAGGAGCTGCCCATAAGTATTTGAATCAAATTTGGAGAGGCATGTATTTATATCTGGGGACGACTCAGTTTACTGGGCCTGAAAGTTGTCCCTGAAGTAGAGAACCTATGTAATTTTTCATAATTTCAATTTGGAATTCCAGTTTGGAATTATGGAATTTGGAAACCAGTGGTACATGGTTGGAGAATTGCTATCCAGATTGCTTGTTCTAATCACAGAACTCTCTTATTTTGTGTTTGGAACCCAAGCCATCAAAGGAAAAGCCCTTGCAGGACAGTGACAGGATGTGTGGAGCTCAGGGTTTGGATTATTAAAGTCTCTCCTGATGTAATTTATTTTCTGTTAAGACCTTTCAAGCATGCTCAAATATCCTTAAATTCAGTCCATGCACTTAGTCTGGATAGGAAAACAAAATAAGTGCTTAACAGACATAGAGTGCTGTTGCAGAATATTGAAAGGCAGTGCATAGCTTTCCTCTTGAACTTTTCCATGGTCTTTGATGTTACATGTCTCTGTGCATTGACACAAGGTTGGATCACTGCCTATGCAAACAAGCAGAGGTGAAATTTCTCTCTCTTTTTTTTTTTTTCTTTTCTTCCTGAGAACATCTTGCCACTAAAAGGCCTCTTCATTTGGTTTTCTCTGCACACTGATTGTTTTGATTAAAGATTTATTTGGAGCTGTGAATCATTTGGGGCTACACAGAATAACATCATTGTAATGAATCTGAATGTGATTCTTGTTAATACCAGCTTATAAAAAATTAACAAATCATATGGTTGGACCTGTATAGAATGTTAGAAAGCAGTGAAAAATGTTAGCTCTTGATGAATGTTGCCTATGAAACAATGAGAGAAGAGGTAAACCAATGGGATAAGGAAGTAACAGTTAAGCGAAAGGAAATAAGGGTTAAGCTACAGATCAATAAGCAGGAAACATTAACCATATGTTTACTACAGCACAATTTATATAATGTATTAGTAGCCCGTATATAATTGCTTATCATATATGTGCCTGTGTACAATTGGGGTGAAACAGAGGGCAGAGAGGAAGAGAATGAACCTTCCTCCAAAAATGGCCACCAACAGAAGGCAGAAGAGGAAGAAGACCCCCTAGCAATAGTGGGAGTCTGCGCAATAGGAAGAACACCACTCCACACTGAGGAATTGAAATGAGGCAGAGGTCTTGGGGAAACTGTAACTCAGAATAAATAAGAGGAAACTGGGGCTGTACACCATGTGTATTGTTGGAGCACAGACTCCCTACACACCCAGCGCTGTCCTGCTTCTGCTTTATTGAACAAAAATTAATAAAGCTGAAATCTCTGTTATACCTGAACAATCAGTGTACTTATTTATAACAATCATTCAGCAAGAAATTTTAATCCTCCCCACTCTCCTGCAAAGGCTAGTAGATACACATCCTGTCACTCTGTCAGTCACCTCAAAAAAGGTCACAGCTGCTCTCAATCTGGTTTGTTCCACCAGCTGTAGACTTCCCCCTCCGTTTTAAAGGTGAGGATGTGGTAAGAGTGAGCAGACAATGAATGGAATCTGAGGTCACTTGCTGCCTTTTGGTCTTTTGATGAGACATTTTGATCAGATGTGTGTCTCGTGTCATGGGTAGCTTGTCGAGGAGCAATCATTCTGGACCAGCAGGATGGTTTCCATATACACCGAGTGAGATCTTGTGATCACACACAGCTGAGTACTATGAGATGTTACATAGTGATTTGTGTCATTTCTAAGATACATCATGAGATCAGTATAAAGCAGGAAGACTGAGCTTTAAAGCAAAACATGGACATGAGTCAAAAGAAAATATAATGATTTCATCATATTTTTGTTCATAATTTTGCTGTAAAATTGTTTGGGTTTTTTTTTTTTTTTTAGTTTTTGCTATTACTTTAGCACGTAGCTATGAGTATTATCCATTTCTTACGTATGAATTGTATTAATTTCTTATGATGTATGAATTGTATCAATTTCTTATGCAGAAGAAAACTGCGGGCTTGTTGCCGACATGTAAGAACTTGTCACTGCTGTACTTCCTTGCAAGGAGCGTAACCTGGCTAATGTGCCTGAGCCGTGTGCAGACCTCGTGGGGACTTGTAGCCACTGCAGCTTACCTGTGAGCCTGGGGGCTGGTGAACATGTTTGGGCTTGCTCAGACTTGTGCCCCAGCACAGCAGACAGGTCCCAGCCCCCACCATACTGCCGATAAAAAGGGGCAGCAACCAGGGGTAATCAGAGTTGTTGGAGCGCAGACTCCCCCGTCTCCAGCGCTGTTTGCTCGTCCCTTATCAGTGAACTAATAAATTGCCTGATTGAGCAACCAAGTCGACTCTGCTGATCAAAATTTATAACAGTACCACATCACAGCATTATTCTGGAGGCCCTGTAAGTGCTCCCACAGACTTAAGAAGGTGGTTTAGCATCAATTGACTGCATGAGCTAAGCAGGTGTCCGACAAGTCTCAGTGTTGCCTGCTGAGCCCCTGTTTTTTGAGAGAAGAGTCTGGTCTGAGAGGTACCAGGCAGGTCACATGGTTCAGTTGCCATATCTGGTTTCGATTGCCAGGAAAATGTACAGCTGTGCTGCTCAGAACAGAGGGAGGACACAGCTGGAGGCTGCTGTTGGGGAGGGCAGCAGTGGTGGTTGGCACACTGGGTCACATCCAGGGAGCAGCACAGGTGGCACAGGCAGCATGTTGGAATATTTGGCATTTTCTTAAAGCTTTGTGTTTGCTAGGTTTCCTCACTTGACTTGGAGTATCTTTCATAACTTGTGACCTGGGTTAGGGTACGAGGTCTTTTTTGTTCTGGCTTTGTTTTTCTAGATAAAATAAAACCAGTAGGTTTAGTACATGAAAGATTAAAGAGGTTTTACCGGAAGCTGGAGAGAGTTGTCTTATTTTTCCTGCTTACAAGCTCAACATTTTTCCTTCCTTTTTCAATATCTGCTGTGCTGGTTATCCCAAGGAGGGCTGGATTCCTCACAGAGGGTTTCAGGAATTGGTACTAATTCTGCATTTTCTGAAGGTGAATCAAAGTCTTCTACTGTTAGGGGGTTGTTTTTATTTATTTTTGTTTTTCTTATCTGTAGATTTTTTTTAATTAGTTGCGTAGAAACGCTAAATGTTGGTGCTTAGGAGTACTTGAAGGAAACAAAGAGTTTGGCTCAGCCCAGACAAAAAGCAGGATGGGGGCAGCGGCTCGCTCTCTCACTCTGGAGAAGGGAACGTGTTTTGGAGCTCCATCTTCCCTCATTCTCTTCCCTGTGTGTGTCCGCGATTTCGGAGCCGAGGCGGCCCCACCACTGCACCCCCGTTCCTTCTTCGGCGCAGATCCGGGATCTCCCTACCTTGGGAGGCTCCGCACCCTGACCCGCCAGGACGCCCCCACAGTTTCCAGCCAACGCCACGGAACTTCTGGCCCACCTCGCTTAGCCGCGAAGACTTTTCCCCTTCCATCGCTCCTAGTCTTGGTTGAGCCACCATCGCCTCGTGTTCCCCGAGCCCGCGCTGGAGCGTCCCTGCAGCCGCGTGGGGATCACCACACCCGCCCTGTTCCCCGGGAGACACCAGCGCTCCCTGCCAGCTGTGGCTGTAACTATACGAAAGGGGGAAACCCTGGTTCTGTTTGTGATTTTACTTCTGTAGTTTTTGTTGTTTGTCTTGTTATACATACTAGTAAATAACTGTTATTCCTATTCCCCTATCTTTGCCTGAAAGCCCTTTAATTTCAAAATCATAATAACTTGGAGGGAGGGGGTTTACACTCTCCATTTCAAGGAAGACTCCTGCCTTCCCTAGCAGACGCCTGTCATCCAGACCAAGACACCTACCTAAATGGCTATTTTCTTCTCTGAAAAGCTTTCCCACTATGACCATCAATGCATATAGGTTTTAATCATGTAGCCAGATGTACTAGAAGTATTACTTTACAAGCTAACACTTGTAGTAGATTTCTGTGTGGTTTGTGTCTGTGAGAAGTGGGATTTGTCCTAGAGAGGTGCTGTTGGGAAGAAAGAATGGAGTAAATCTGCTCCAGGGATGTGCAGTGAAGGACTGAGTTGCAGAATTTACAACATTTACATATATTTGGTCCTACAGTCCCAGACAGAAGAGGGGAAAAAGAAACATCTGTTATCAATGGAAAATCTTCTGTTATTCTCTGTGAAGTCTTTTAATTCTGTTGTATGATGTACTGTTTGCTATTTTTCTAATGAAACCTGTTCAAAATTTAGATTAAGGATTAGTATTTAGGACTGCCCACTAAAAATCTTGTGAAGCCTGAAGGACTGGGTGGTGACTGCTCTCAGCAAAAGTTATTTATTAACATCATGTCAGATTCCCCTCAGGGTGGAGCAGGAAACCTCTGGGACTGTGTTTTAGGTCAGAATTAGGGCTATGTTTAAGACTGACCCAGGTCAGCTCACTATTCACCTGCAGGTGTGGGGTTTGGGCCCCAACACTGAGCTGAAAAAGGATCAGGGTGACAGGGTGCATTTTGTTGCATCTTGAGATTTTATATACCCCCTTGAGATTTCTGCCCACGATGTGGCTGTGGTGGAGGTGATGCTGCATCATAGTTGATGGTATTGCTGAAGGTATTGCTGACCTTTGTCTCTCTGTTGTGCTGTCAGACTGTGGGAATTTGCTGCTGTCACTGCCACTGCCACCTACGTACAACCTGGGGGCTGCATCCTCCTGGCAGCCCTACCAGCCTCACACAAGAGCTCCAGAGATGTGTCTGTGCTATGTGGGAGGGTGTGCTGCGATCATGCCTCATCCCTGGGGAGTATTCTTTTGTTCCATAGCAGCCAGATGCAGTGTTTGGGACGCTTTGGGCTTCTTAGCTTCAGAGTTTGATTGGAAAAGTCACTGAAACAAAACATAAGAGTGATTTTTGTCAAAATGGTGCTGTCAGACTCCACCTGACAGGCTCTGCTTTGTGTTGGAGGTGGTTGTATATTTGCACAGCAGGGAATGAATATCCCCTTCCAAATTCAGTCCAACAGACCCCAAAGGCTCTTACAAGAATATTTTATTATTTACTTCCCTTTGTGATAATTTCTTCTCCAAATTGCTATGAGCAATTAGTTAATTTTTCCTGGAGAAAACCACATGGCAGTGCCAGTTTGCAAAGGAGTAGAGAGTTGTGTTTGGAGAAGACAGTGCTGAGAGCTGTGCCTTACTGTACTCTTGCTCCTACAGCAGGGAAAAATACGCTATGCCAAGCCATATTTTTTAGTGTTTTCATCTAGAAAAGCTCTTCCTGGGAGACAGGAAACAGATATTTATTTCTCAAGCACTCTGACTGGACGGGGAGCACTGAAAAGATTAGGAGTCTTTTAATCTCTTTACAGCAGTTTTCAAGACCATAATGGGCGGGGGTATGTTTGTTCTGGCCTGGTGTTTCCCTGATTTATACCCTGAGCACTGCCCTGCTCCCCACTCGGCTGGCGGCCTACTGAGGCCGGCGCGCGCGATCCCCCCGTGTCCTCGCGGGACGGGAGTGGCGCGCGGACGCTTCATAGTGACTCGCTGCTTTCACCTGCTGGCTAAAAAGCGATACTGCAACAGGAAGTGGCGCATGCGCACTGTCTCAAGAGAATCGACGGGGACACTCGCAGGCTAGAATTCGCAACTGCAGCGGGCAGGGTGCGCATGCACACTGACTACGGAGAAGCAGTGTGTTGTAGCTATTGGAGGCGACACGGGAACAGCATAACGCATGTGCAGTGGAGGCCCCCCCCCCCCCCCCCTCCGCCGTATCACGTGGTATTTAAGGGCAGAACAACACCCGGGTTAGGCGCATGCGCCTTGGTGTTCCACGCAGAGTGCTGCCGCTCTGTGGTGAACATCCAGTACTGCAGGGCAGGAGCCGCGGCGGCGATTCCCGGTGCTGCCGCGCCGGTCCCGCCCGTGTGTGGGCCTGCGGTGCCCGGAGCGCGGAGCTGCGGCGCCTCTTCCGCGGTGCCCGGGAGCAGCGTTGGGAGTAGCAGACGCCGGTCCCGTCTGCGGTAGCGGCCGTCGAGTGGTGTACAATGCAGGAGCCGAGTGGTTGCTGTGGCTGCAGCCGCGTTGAAGGTCAGCGGGGACCGGTCACCCGGCGGGGCCCGCTGAAAGCCCTGGAGAGAGGAAGAGCGCCTGCGGGGGCGACTCCCAGACAGGCAGCGGGGATTTCGCTGAGGGCGCGAGGCCGACGAAGGCTTTCCCAGCGCGGGCAAGGAATCAGGAAGGAGCTGCGGGGATAGGGGCGGGGTCTGTGGTCTGCCCGGCAGAGCCGCCCGTGACAGCGTTTCCTAGAAAACAAACACTGGACCCAGCACTGTGGCAAGGGGCAGGGCAGCAGAGAGAAGCAGGAAGAGGAGTGTGGGGGCGCTGGATACCGCAGGGTCTGGAGGCCGAGCTTGGATTTTTTTTTAATTATTATGAACGTGCAAACTAGGGAGCAAGGTGGGACAGAAGCACTGCGGGTGTTCGGGTGGATAAACCAGGACTCAGGGGAGAGCACCGCTTTTCCCTCAGCTTCTGAAGTTCCACTTGCCTCTCTCAGGAGCAGTCATGAGAAGTTTCCCGTTTGGAGCTGGGCTCCAAAAGGAAAGAAACTAAAATTGCTGCTTCTGGTAAAACTGTAAGTATATGAGGATTGTTGCTGTAAGCAGATAGTGCTTCCACTGAGATTTTAACTATTAAAAATAGTGACTTATATTTTTTCTGTGCATGAACCACTTGGCTTTCCCATGCAGTGTTCTGTTGCAGCAGCACTCTCGTTGGGGCTGCTCTCATTTAATAACAAGCAAAGGGGGTTCCAGTATATTCTTGCGCTAGGTCAGTCAGCTTAATTCTGAAAGTAATAAGCTTCTAGTTCTTCTTCTTTCTGCATGGCTGGCTAACTCCAACCTGTCCCTTATATTGCTGCTTAACCTTGTCTGTCCCTCACACAGCATCTTACCTTGTCTGTCTCTTGCACAACCACATGTTCCTTCAACAACATGACCAGCAGACTACTCCCACCAAACTTAATCCATCCTTTTATCATACTCGTCCTTATTCAGCAGGTAAAGCTGTCTCCACTCTGATAATCAGCAGAGCTGCAGTTCGTCAGGCGCAGGACTGCTCACAAACCACTCTCCTACAGGGTTTACTGAGGCTATGAACTGGAAGCCAGAGCATCCTCAGGCTCTTGGTGCTTGCTGCGTTTTGCAGGTAGAAAACATTGCTGTCTGTCTGACCTGGGTTTGGATGTGCATTTCAAGAATTACTCAAACTGGGAAAAGGCTAAGAGGGTGGTGATAAGGGCTTTGTTCTATGTTTGGGCAGTATTAAGGCAGGGTTGTTTAAAAAATATCTCTTGTCTTTGCTTTCGCAGCTCAAGGTTAAGTTGGTGTTCGCTGAATGGGGTGTGGGGTGAGGAGGCCTCTTTTGGGAGAGTGGGAGACAGAGACAGAGACCAACCCTGGTTGGTGTGTTCTGGGTGGGCAGAGAAATCTGATCTTGACAGTATGGGTTTGTGGCTATTTAGTCAATCCAGGGGTGTCAACATGTCTTGAGTGTTGGTGCTTCAGGGCAGATGTGAGCAGGGGCTAATGGACACTGGGACTCGGTGTTTGGTTGTTGCTGGAAATTAGCAGCTGGGTCTTCCCTGAGGCTGTGCTGGGTGTGCATTTGTGTCCTGTCTGACCTCAGTTCTGTGCAGCAGGTGCAGACTGGGCGGCTTTGGGGTCTGGAGTATCCCAGCTTTATAATTCTTTGTCACTGTTCCCTTGCAGAGGAAAAGAGTTCATGCTTTGCTGTTTGCTCCCTGTAAAAAGCAGAGCCCAGCCCTGAAGTTCCTCAGTGTTTGTGTGACCCCCTGTTGGTGTCACCACAGCTCCCTTTGCCATTCCTCTGCCAAAGGGTGTGAGCTGCACAGAGCTAGGGGCATCTGGCTGCAGGATCTAGGAGGATGCAGCTCTCTTTTCAAGGTGTTTGATGCAGGAGCTGGAGGGAGTGTTTCTCAGGCAGAGACTGAAGAAGCCTGTTTTGGGTGGAAGTGGCACTTTTGAATGTGTTTGTGTTCCAAGCCAGCAGTGGGACTGAAGCTAGAGTGTGGGACGTGCATGGGGAAGCTGCAGTAGGACACACAAGCTGTTGGTCCCAGCTCCTGGTGGCAGCTGGGTCTCCCTGGGTGGGTCAAGCAATGCCTAGGAATTACGGTTTGTTTAGGTGTTGTCTGAAGAATAATATATCTGTTCAAATTTCGATTGGTATACTGAAAATTCTATATTCTTGCATATGTGGGAACTCTGGCCCTGCTTGTGGAGATGTTGAAAAAGGACTTAGGTTGTTCTGCATATGCAATGGAAAATGCATGTCACCTTTAGAGAAACAGCTGCTGTATTGTAGATCTGCAGAAGTTCTGAGTCACAAAGAGCAGTGTGAGGGTTTGAAAAAGCAGAACAGGAAATAGACAAATCAGCTCCAATAGGCTTAGGACCATACCCTGTTATTTACAGAACACTTCATCCAATAGTGAACCAAATATGTGGCAATGATTCTAAGAGTTGTACTCTTTTTTCTCAAGGTCACTGGGAAGCATGTGGCAAGAACTGAACGATAACTTCTTGTCAGCCTGGCAGAGAAGTAGCAACTTGTGCTAGAAGAATATCTATGAGTAGCTACAAGCAAGATGATGATCTACAGTTTTAAAATAAATCTGGAAATGAAACCATGTTATTTTGAAGGAAAACCTCAGGTAGAATATGTGAGAAAGATTATTTGACAAGAAATTTCTTGAAAGCAAAAAATATGTTGAAGGTTTTTTTTTACATAAAAGCATCTGAAAACACTCCAGGAAGGCTACAAGGGGTTAGTGAGGAGCTGAGGACACACTTGGGATTACTACTGTCTTGTCTGCCGCTCCTGCACTTGCAACTGGTTGTCTCAGGATGGTGTACCTGAATTTAAAGTTGCCACTTCTGCAGAGCTGCATCAATGTTCTTCAGTTCAAAGGGAGAATTGTCCTATGTTCTTGGCTTTTTATGAGCTTTTGTTTTGTCTAAGAAAGAGCATTGTGGTCTTGGTGTTGTGTTCAGCCAGATTAGTGCCTTGGGTCCCTTTTTCGAGGAGAAGCTGGAGGCTGGATTTCTCTCTCTTAGGTGACCTTGGTGCTAAGAAAAAGTACTAAAGGTGCCTCCAAAGGCACGACTGGGTGCTCAGTATTGGTTGTGACTTCATATCCTGGTTTTGGTTGGGCCATTGAGCCATGTGTACCCTACTGATTTATTTGATCTCCTTTGGCTCTCTTGCTTGAAATTAAAGCATCATTCCCCTTTGCTGCTTCCATAGTTCCAGGGTCATTATTTTTCCTCTTATGGCTGGCTAAGGGACAGAGGAAATGCTGCCTGAAGTACGATTCCACAGCAGATGTGAGCAAGCTTGCTCGTGAGCTTCAAATGAGTCCTCATATGTGAGACAAACGGGCTTACTTCAAAAGCTCTTCAAAGGAGAAGGTGAAGTATTTTTGAGGCTTCCACTGAATTCAGTTAAACCTTTTCTTACCACTAATGACAGTCATAAGGGCAATGGTCCCCCAGCATGCCAACTGCTCAGTCTCACACCAGGCTTCCCCTTGCTCTGACCCCTCAGTCTCCTGCCACTCCCTCACCCCCCCGCCCTGTGAGGGCAGAGGTCATGTGCTCCCCAAAAATCTCTGGCAAGGGCAGTTTAGGCACTGTTTATGCAGGTTTTAGCTTTAGGCTGTTGTTTTGAACTCTGCCTTTTCATACTTGTTGCAATGTGCGCTTTTCACAACAATGACTTTGCCCCAACAATTCTGTGGTCTGCAGTCACTTGTATTTAATTTGTGTTTCCTCCTGCTTTTTTATTCTTGCCTTTTCCCCACTGTTTCACTGCTCTGTACATCTTCAAACTTTTAGCTGTGTGCTTTTCTAGCCTCTTAATGAAAATAAATTAATAAATATGGGAACTAGAAACTTTTTTGGGAGGTGGAGGGCTTGGCTTGCTCTGTGGAGCCAAAACCTACTTTTAAAGTTACTTTGTCAATATGGTTTGTGAGCAGTAGTGTCTGTGGGCCAAGAGCACAGGTGCTGTCTCGTTCTGCTATTGCCATAACTCAGGTACAGTCCTGTTGCAAGCTGAAGGTTTAGGCACAAACTGATTAAAAAAAAAAATTAAGTGGTAAGAGTAACCCAAGAGAAGCATAGAATCCCGTAATGGAGCCAGGGGCGGGGCGTGGGCGGGGATGGGTGGGTGCCTGTCTGTCTCTGAAAGGAGGGGCAGGAACTGAGGGGTGATGGCAGCAGGAGGCGGGGCGAGGAGGGCCTGATTTGTCACAGGAAGAGCGGGTACTGAGGAGTGACAGCGGCACCGGGCGGTCCCAGCAGTGTAGGGACGGCTCGGGCGGGCCCGGCGG
>VWZN01015151.1:153170-165132 GCA_013396955.1 Regulus satrapa
GGGGGGCCCCGGCCGGGTCCCGCCCCTCTCTTGCGAGGGGCGGGGGCTGGCGCCGTTGTCCAATCAATGCTGCGAGCGGCGCACGGGAACGGCCAATGCCGAGGCAGGGCGGCAAACTGGGGTGTAGGTAGCTCGTCTGAGGACCTGCGTGGCCGTGCTCTGGCCGATTTTCGGTGGAAATGTCGCTTTTTAATGCTTTTGTGTTCCAGGCCAGCAGCGAGACTGACGCTGAAGCACGGGATGTGCGAGGGAGCAGGTGAAAGGTAGTAAGGGAAGCGCAGTGAAAGGGAAGCTGCAGTAAGACCCGTGCAAGCTGTTGGTCTATGGACCTGGTGACGGCTGGGTTTCCCTGGGCAGGTCTAGCAATAGTAGGACTAGGGTGTCCTACAAAAATATATTTGTTCAGGTGTGGTTGATAACGTATTGTATCTGTTCAAGTTTTGACTGGTGTACTAAAAATTTGATGTTCTTGTGTATGTAGGAACTCTGGCCCTGCTTGTGGAGATGTGAAATAAGCCCTTAGTGTGCTCTGGATAACAGAAAATGTACAATGGTAAAAGTTACTTTTGGAGAAACAGCTGTTGTATTGTATACTTGCAAAAGTGATGAGTCTCAAAGATTGTTTTAAGGCTTGTAAAAGCAGAATAGGGAATGGACAAGTGGGCTCCAATAGGCTGAGTACTTTTACTAATAAGTACTTTTACTATGAAGTATATAGGCTAAGTCCTTATAGAACCCTTGACTAAACAGTGAACACAAGTGCTATGTAAGACTGTTCTAAGTAAGAGTTGTACTTTTTTTCTCCAGGTCACTGGGAAGCATAGGACAAGAGCTGAATGATAACTTCTTGCAGGCCCTAGCAGGGATAGGAGAAGCAAATTGTGTTGGAAGAGTTGTGAGTACATGTGAGGTGACAAAATTAAGCTTCAAGATTAATCTGAAAAGCAAAACATGTTATTTTGAAGGAAAACCTCAGGTGGAACATACAAGAAAGATTATTTGATGAAAGATTTCTTGAAAGTGAGAAATATGTTGATGCTAGGTTTTTTTTATAAGTTCTGCTTGAAACAGAAGTGTTATTCCCCTTCTATTTTTCCAGGGTCATTTTTTATTCTGTTATGGCTGGCTAATTGGCAGAGGAAATGCTGCCTGAAGTGCAGTTCCACAGCAGATGTAAGCAAGGTTTTGCATGAGCTTCAAGCGGGTCACGGTTTCTGCTGCCTGGCAAATGTCCTGAGAACTATTCTACTTCTGATATTCAGGGAGAAATGCAACACAAAAGGTTAAATCTGTGCCTGAACTGAAAGAGGATGGAACTGTGTTGTGATGGTTTAGCATTGCAAATGGAAGCACTCGTTGGCTTATTCCAATTATTTAGCATAATGTTAGAAAAAAGGTAAAATAGCCATTGGCAGTTGTAGCCCTTGACTCCCTCAGTTCCCTTTCTGGACAGAATTTTCTGAGCTACTTGGAAAGGCTGCAATTTCCTCGTTCTCCAGCCTGAGTCACCTCTGGGTTAGGCAAAGCCATTCCAGCCCCAGGAGGGGCTCTCAGTGCATATGTTTCTGGCTCTACAGAAGGGCAGCACGATTTAACTTGTATAGCCTAAACAGGTCTTTTTATAGAAGTTGTAGTAATTAAAAAGGTTTTTGGGGTAGCTTTTTCCTTTTTATTTTTTTTTCTGCTGCTCTGATCTGTGGTGTTCCCTGCTATTGATCTGTGTGTCTTTTTAGTGCTGTTACAGAGATGGTTCAAACTCTGGTTCTCCTGCAGTTTGCTGGTTTACAGAAGACCTCATAATGTTTTCTTAAAACACTTCAGTGTGGAAAGGAATTTTAGCTAGTGGTTCAGAAGTTGCTGTTGGGTGCGATCACAAAGACACAGAATACATTTTTAGTTTTCTCAATTGTGTGCCTACTGAGCCAACAGAGAGCAGGTATTCCCTGTGGAACCATGTGGTTTTTAATCTGGATAGTGACCGCTGTATCAGTAGTAGGGCTGCAGGCAGTCCCGTATAGCTTTATTGGCTGGTGGGCTGCAGAGGAGCTTGGACGGCGGTAGTGATGATCGTGGTGAGATCCTGGCTGTGCTCTGTAAGGCACCTGTGTGGTTGCTGCACTTCTCTGGACAGTTTGGAGAGGCTGGAAATGGCTCCTTCCTGGGAAGTGGACGCAGTGCAAGCTGTGGGCTTACCTGCCGCAGAGCTGGATTGTCAGGGTTCCTCCAGAAAGATCAGGGGAAAGAAATCTAAAAGTTTTCTAGAAGCTGAGTAGCTGCAATCTTGACAAAGCTTTTTGTAATCCTTATTTTGCCATAGCGTTATCCTTAGCCAGGCTCAGCCACTTGTTGGAAGGCTAGCAGCACTTTCTGTATCTGTAATGGGGATGGGGATATTACATCTAGGTCTGGTGAGCTGTGTTAGCACACTCACCTGCTGTTGTCTGTGGAAGGCTCTGCTGCTGTGTCTGGACCCTTAGCAAACAACTTCTGCCAGAAGATGAATTTCTGTGTCTTTTCTGGATGTACAGCCAGCCTATCATTGCATAAGAAACTCAATTGCAACAATACTAGTTAGGGTTCCTGTTTCTTCCCCTTTTCTTATGGGCTTTTGCAGACCCATATGACAGGTTGGTCTGGGAGGTTTGTTCTCTAAAGTGAGCCTGTTGTGGGGAGAAGCATTGTATATCCTTGCTTGTTAACCAGGTCTATTCCAGACCTGATCTGGAAAAGTGTCTGTGAGAAATGAGCTGTAGGAGCTGGAATTCACCTGAAAGCCAGTAGAAGTCTCATGGCCAGAAGAACTCGGCAGGCAGACTAGTCCTGACTTCTTTACACAGGTGCGTGTTTACCCTGTCTAGCCCTAACCTCTACTGTGGTATGTATTAAATATTAATTGTTTATTCAAGGTGATAAAGGGCCCTGTGGTTATTAGCACTGGTATTGACAAAAGCCTTAGGAAATTATGCAAAAGTTGGGGGCTCCTTTTTCCTTGCACTGAAGCAAGTCTCTCAGTAACTGTGTTGATCTTTTGGGAAGGGCTTGGTGTGATGGGCTAGAGAGGGAGACTCCAGCCTCACTGATGTGTCTGAGGACCCTGTATGTTTGGATATAGCTTCGATGGCGATTGGAGTAATGTTATGTTTCTATGGGTAGCAGTGCAGCCATCAAAAATGTTTAGGAGCTACAAATAATTAGGTGGAATCTGTTGGTGGAAATTAGGGAACTTAGTAAGATAAGAATTCATTCTTTCTCTGCTCTTTCACTGATTTTGGTGTGTAGGGGGAAGGTTTCCACCAATAAAATCAAAGCACATAAAACACCCTGATTCTGGTGTTGGTATTCTCAGTTGTGTGAGACCGACAACCAGATCATCAGATGAAATCCATGCCTGGGAGAATAGAACTTGTTGATTTTTTTCTGCCCCTGAGTATTGGCTTTGAAGGCAGCTGGGGGGGGTCCATCTGTGTTTCAAATGTGTGTTCCCGAAGCTGAGCAAGAGTACTGGTAACACTTGTTCCCCTAAAGCCTCCCACAGCAGCCACTGTGGGTGGCTCAGGAAAGTTTTCCAAAGGAGGACCCATTTCACGTGTGGAAAGTTGCTGAAGCTGAGGATATTGCTGGATCTGACCAACAGTGTCCACCTGACATGATTTCTTTACCCTTTACTGTTTCCCAATATTCCCAAAGGGTTATCAATCAAGAAAAAGAGACTATTATAGAAATATTTCTTTATTTTAAATGAATCCATCTTTGTTTAATAAATTGCTATGGAAATGGCATGAATCATGCAGGAATTCATAACTAATTTCAAACACTTCTGCCCTTGCAGTACAAAATATCAGATTCCATGTCACTGGACAATGTAGTATGGAAGAGATGGCTTTTTGTCCAGATGTCAGATTTCAGTTTCATCTCTTGAAGGCATAGTTTGCATTTCTTCCCAGTGCAATGGGGGATAGTCCGTGTGGAAGTCATGTTACTTGTTGAAACTGCTTGTGCAGGTGACAAGTGGAACCTTTTATCTCCAGAAAATAGAGGTGTGATGCTCTGCCTCTCATACACTTCACGCTGCACATTTGACAACAGGTATGATGGAGCACAAAAGAGCACTTGGAGTGCTCAGAAATGGTGTCACTGGATCTAGAGTCTTCTGGACTGCAAAATGAGCTGTGGAGAAGCTGGCTGTCCATTTATGGTGCACACTGATTTCTGTTATCTCACTTATAGGATTGTGAAGCAGAAAATGGAAAAGCAGCAGGAAGGGGATAAGAAAGCAAGACGAGAACCTTATTTCAAGTGATAGAACAGGCTAAGGAAGGTCTGAAGTTCTTAGTAGCTTTTCTTCGTGTTTTTCACCTGTTATTTATAGCAGACCAATTATTAAAATTATGCTTCCCTCTCTCCCTGAGATCCATCTCTTTAAGTCACAACTGTGGTAGCACAGACAAATAATTTCCGTTATATAGTAGTGCATGAACTGTGGATGGTTTAAAATGCCTAAAAATGGCATGATTTCCTGTAGTGCATGTTCCCCACAACCTGACATAGGTTGTGACTCTATGTAGAAAAGCATGTGGACAACAAGGAGACATGTAGAGCATCTTTTATGTCTTCATTCTTGCTGTAACTTATAGAAGTGAAGTATAAGTTAGGAGAGCTGAGTATTCTTCATAGAGTACATGAATTGTATCATTTCTGTGATGTAACAACTGTAAGTTACAGCCAGGTACTTATGCAGTGGGGTAAATGAGAAGCAAAATGTCTTTCCTGTCCAAAAGAAGTCTGGTTTTTGGTCTTAAAGACTGAAAACAGAGTCTTCAGACTGTGATGGCACTCACACTCTTTTACAGATGACTTTCTTGGTCTCTGACATTGACTAGCTCACAAATTTGCTTCTCTATCCTGAAATTGCTATCTGCAGTAGCCTTTTGCTAATTAAGTACTCAAAAACAACTGCTGTGTTTCAGGTTAGAAAATACCAGTTGAAAAGCTCTTAATGCAAATCATGAATAGCCAGGTTTCCCTTCAGGCTGTGTGTTTGTGTGTTGTTCTGTAGGCTGCTCGAACAAGGCAGAGGGCAGGCTCCTGCTGGGTGTTCACCATGTGCGGGGGTGCTGGGGTGCTTGGGAGGGAGGTGCAGTCATGCCCCTGCAGAAGGCAGCAGCAAGTACAAGTTAGTACTCATGATAATGAACGTTTTCATACTTGTGATAATAAATGCTGTTATGTGTAGCTGACCAAAGCAGAGCAGCATTAATAAAGTGTTTGGAATAGTCTATGCAGTTGAGCAGAAAAATAAAGCAGGGAAAAAAAGGAAAAGGTATCTCTTGGAAATAGTAATTTTCTCCTGAACTTGACAGAGAAGCTACAGTGCAAACCTAGCAGAGACATGTCAGAGGACATATGGCTGTGAACTGGAGGTCTGTGCTGGTGTTGGGGGGGTCTGCACACCCAGAGGAGGGGCTGGTGGGCTTCTTGGTCAGTGTATACTCATTTTGTGGGGGTTTCTCAGCCCTTTCTTGTATTTTTATAATTTTTATTTGAGCTCTCAGATTAACTAATGTGCTCAAAGAACTATGGATGACTCTTTCTTCCCTGTGCATGAAGTCTCCATAACACCCATCTCAAAGAGTGTGTCCAAACACTTGGCTTTTATTGATGGTAGGTTTCTAATCCATCCCTTCCGCTTCACTCTGAGCAAAACAATGCTGTTGAACCAGTTTGCATTTTGGCAGGTAGGGAGAATTCTGATTCTTCCTAGAGGAACTTGATATAGCTTGTGCATGTCTTGGCTAAATTGTAGTAATGTGGGTTATTGCTCAGACTAATCACTAAAAAAGGTAAAAATGTAAATTGAAATCAAAATAGTCTGCATCACTCTAGTCTGCTGCAGCTGAAATGGGACAAAGCAATCTATTCTGGTCTCTGTAGAGATGTCTGTGTATGTCCAGTCTTTTATGTTTTCACTGTTGGATTTAACCCCAAAACCCTCCCAGTTGTAGGTGCTGGAAGAAAAACTGAGCTGACTAAAAGCTTGGATAAATTGACCTTTTCATGAAGATTTAAATTGTTTAGGAACCTTACCTGTCTCTTATTCTTTCCTGACTGCTTTTTCTCCAGTCTTTTACCCTTGTAGATATGTAGGTATTTTTTCAATTGCTGAAGCCAGGAGTATTCATCGTGCCTGCTGCTGCTTTGCCCACAGGCTTGTGCGAAGTTATCACTCTGGTACATGCTGAGGCGGCCGTTGCTGGCGAGCCAGCTCAGGGTTTCTGACTGGGCGTCCGACGCAGATGCAGCAATCACAGTGTTAAAAGCAAAGACCAGTTCTCTCGAATCGTGAGAAGCTATACACTGCTTGGAAGTGTTGCTTGGATGAATTGGAACATCCTAGTCCACATGTGCCTGATTTGCAGTGTTTGCATTGAAAGGATTTCTATCAGTAGAGGAGAATGAGCACGAGTGCCTCCCATTAATTTATCCAACCACTGGATCCAATCATTTGGGGTTGTCTTCCCAAAGTAAGCTCAAGGAAATGCTCAGGTCATCTGTTACCTGCTCTATGGCACTTGGTGGAGTATTGGACAGCTGTTGTCAGCAAGAGCTGATCAGAGATGGTTCTGAAACATCTGAGAAGGGCGTGTGGAAGAGGAGGATTTTCCAAAGCTGTTTAGCATTCCCACCACCTTGTGCAGACCACACTGGTAGGGGAGGGGGCGTGTGCACTTCAAGCACCAAGCATGCACCATTTCAGAGCACTGTAGGGCAAATCACCTCTTCTAAAGCCTTTCCAGCATGGAGGAAACTCCATGTTCCATCAGCTATTAAGCCTTATCCCTTGTTTTGTTTTGCTGTCATATGTCTTGTCTCAAGTACCTGAGGCTGACCCACGGGATGCATTTCCAGCATTTGATTTTGAAATGAGCTGAGGTGTCAGAATGATACAGGCTGAGTTTACATTCAGGGGATGTTCTACAGCCCTTGCTTGCTCTCCCAGAAGAGCTGCCCCTACAGAACACTTCTCGCTTACAGTGATAGTTTGCAAACTTTATTGTTTTTCTACTGATAATAATAATACTAAACAACCTGGGAAGGACTCTTTTGGATTTATGGCTGCACACTGTGTTTTGGCAAAATGAAATGAACTAGGTGCTGCTTTCTAACCAATAGCTGCTATATAGGCCTTGATGATTAGCAGCAGAAGTCAAGTACAATATCTTATATTGTACTTAACTATTATAAAATAAACCTTATAACTCTGGGTAGGTTTGCTGAGACTGGTGTATGTAAAAGGCATTTTCTGGCCTCAGAATGACAGACTGTCTTCTATCTGGAAAAACTATCCCTTTTTTTTGATTTGACTCCCAGGGATGTTGTTTTTCTTCTCAGCTTTTTCCCTCAGAATCTATCCATTAAATGCAGAGCAGTGGCGTTTACTTTTTATGGAAAACATCTATGAACAGTGGTGAAAGGATGATGTTGGTGGCAGTCAGAGAGATGGGACACCAGCTTGATGCAAGCATGAAGCTGTTTATTGATACACAAAGCAGATCTTTTATACCTTTTCAGCGGTACCTAAAAATAGCACACCATGAGCATGCCAATAGCATTTATGTAATTAATATTGCTTCACTAGACCTTCATGCTACCAAGTACAGGTACGTAAAAAATGCATTATTCAAGACACCCCTTGCCAATCACTTTCTTATCTCTTGCATACCTTCCTCAAAACTCGCTTACTTCTGCCAAGGCTTATGGCTTACTATGGCTGACACATCCATTTCAGTTGTAACAAGCTGAGCAGAGCTCACAGTTCTGCTCTTTAATTGTATTACTTCATCTTCCCCTTTCTGTTGCACAAGCAATGTTCTCTTTGTGGATTTATCAATCAGTCTCTGAACACATTGTAAAATACATGGCAAGCAAATCAGCATAAGCAACAACATGGCAAAAACATAAATTCCTGGCTTTATTAAGTGCTTAAGCCAACCAGTAAGTCCCCATTCTCCTAGCACGTCCAAGACAGTTGCTATCATCTACAACTCTTAGTTTGGTAACACTGTCTCACAGGGCTTATATATTAGCAGGGATGGACAGGGAGTTATCAGAAAGGTTATTGCAGCATAGGTCTTTAAAATCTTTGCAACCATGCCCATGTGCTAAAAGCAAAAAATCAATAGCAGCTCTATTTTGCAGCGTAGCATGCCTTACATTCTCAACATCTGTTAGCAAGCCTGTTAAAGCAGAGCTAGTAGCGTTAGTTTATTTTGCAAGCCAACAGCCAAGGTTATTCAGAGTTTTCAATTGTGTGCTGTGCCAATGGATGGAATAATTGAAGCAAATACTTGAACTCCAAGATTCCAAGCTTCTACATTGTCATCACAGTCTGGGCTATAGGGGTGTGTGCTGTGCTTTGCTTGGACTAAGTTGTACAAAGCTGGTAAATTCTCTCAATAAAGACTGAAACATAGTCGGCCAAATGTACAAGGGCCTCCTACAGCCTTGCCTGGTGTTTCCTTCCAGGTCCTATTATCACATAATAAAAATATTTTCATAATATTAAATCTGTTCTCTGTTAATCCAGTTGCAGCACTTCCAGGTAAAATTCATTGAGGCAGGATATGATTACAGCAGGCAGAAGAATTGGAATAAATTCTTGTACCTGAACATCAGGGCCAAATCCTTTCTGAACAGAGGATCTGCCAGGATAATTTAGATAGAAACAGGCAAAGGACTGTCTGTATCCAAAATTATCTCATTCTTGAGGCTGTAAAGGAATAGGGGGCAGTTTCCAACTTTGTTTACACCTAAATAGCTCTTATTAGTAAAATACCATCCAGCTGATTCACACAATTTTTTGTGCCACTTATTGCACCACCATATTGGCTCAATTTGATCTGGTGCTACACAAACTTTGTGCATTGTCGTATTGAATAAAGCATTCCATTCACTTTTCTCTAAAGGCACAGCTACCAAGCAGGTTTGAAAAGGCTCACCAGGAGAGGTCATAGACAGGCACAGTGTGGATTCATTTAAAACTTGAGCAAGTGTGAGCCACACATTACATTCTGGAAGAGGAGGCAGCATTTCCATTTCCCCTTTGTGAAGGCCAAGTCCTACTAGAAGGACCAACCTAAGCAAGTATGGCTCCCAAAAGTTCTGAAGTGGAAGCCAGCCATTGTTTTGTCCACAAAAATACAAAAAACAAAACAAAACACAAAACATAACAAAATACAAAATTCAAAATAGCACAGTCACCAAAAGAATGGTGTAAAGGATCACAATGTGGGCAATATCCAGGGTGGTGGCTTGATATACAATACCACCATTTTTGACACAAGCACAAAACCCACACTTGATGTGAATGTTCTCTGTAAATGAAACAAGGAATAGAGATATTCTCAAGTTCAAGTTCCTGCTTAAACTGTCTCCGCTGCCATGCACAAAGAGAAACGTGCAATGTAATTATGACCTTTACTGTGTCAGAATTATGTTGGCCATGAAATTCAAAGAGTGGTGTAAAGACAGTGAGTCCTCTCAAATTGAGTTAATGCTGATCAAGATGGTGGTCAGTCAGAAGTGGGTCAATCAGAGGCGGCCTCAGTGGTCTCTGCAACTGAAGCTGAGGGTGATGAGGCGGTGAACCTGGGGTCACTGGTGAGATGGCAGGGTGATGGCTGTCCTCTTTCTAAGGAGGATCTAAAGATTCTTGGAATGGTCTCATGCTCTTGGCTGGGATCCACCTTGGACCATTCTCTGTGGAGACACAAGAATGCCCTCTACCCCATGTGACAAGGGGATAGGGTCCCATGATCTTACCTGTTTCTGGGTCCTTAACAAGGACTGGGGCATTTTCATTAACTTCCAGCTGGGGGTTGCTGCCAAATGCCTCACAATTGGAGGGTTAGACTCCATAAGGGAGCAATTAAAAAGTAAAAAACATACAGTGTTTCCTGTGATCATTTGGTTGGGGTGGCATTCCTCATTCCCCCCTCCCAAAAGGCGCTTAAGTGAAGTGTGGGATCTTTCAATTATAGCTTGGTCTATTGAAGAATGAGGAATCCCCAGTTTGTGTGTCATCCCCCATAGGGCAAGGAAATCTGCAACTTTTTGGGAAATTGTAAATTTTAATTTCTGAGGGGATTCCTGGGACTGCAAAGGCACACATGAAATGGCGACAAATGTATTTTGCTGATTGTCCAGTATGACAGGATGCATACAAGGCACCTGAAAAAGTGTCTGTTGAGGAGTGAATGAATTTAAGTCTGCCAAATTCAGGAAAAATTGTAATGTCTTTTTGCCAAATCTGAAGATTTTGGAGCCCTGTAGGGCTAACGCCTCCGGCAATAGAGGGAAATTAGAGTCTTTGACAGTCTGGGCACACAGCCACATTAGAAGCTTAATGACTGGTTAAGTCGAAGACATGAGCCAATGCAGTATTATTCTGGTGAAAAAAAGGAATGGCTAAGTTTATCTTGAGAATTTTTTTCTGATAAGGCTTGTTGAACGGGCAATGTGAGCAGGTCAGCCTGTTGATTCCCTTCTTCAATGAAACCAGGCAAAGCAGTATGAGATCTAACATGCATGACAAAATAAGCATGCTGCCTGTTATCTAAAAGAAAAACAAGTTGTTTCAGCCATGTAAGAAAATCTTTGTTACGTACATCTCTTAACACAGCAGCTTCAACTCTTTCAATGATCCCTGCAACATAAGCTGAGTCAGTTATCAAGTTAAAAGGAGTAGACCATCACTGAAAGGTTCCCACTACAGCTCACCACAATGCAGCAATTTGAAAAGAACCTGAAACAACAGCAACATCTGAATCCCATCAGTTGGAGTCTGAATCCCACCACAGTAGCAGTGACTTGTGTGTGCATCCAGATCCATCTGTAAAGACAGTTAAAGCTTGCAATGGCATTTCACTTCTTCTAGGTTTTGTCAGAAGGCAGTTTGTGCTTTGGGGGATATATAGAAAGCTTTCCTAAAAAATCTGCTAAAGCTATTTGAAACACTTCCGATTGTTGCAGTAGCCACTGCAGAAGGATAATAGTAACAAGCAAACAAATCAAACTGAAATCCACACCTGCAAGAGTGGTGAGCCTTTCACAATAAGTAATGCCATCATTTCATGTTGAGTACCGATAGTTTTAGAACTGTGGTATGGAAGAAAAATCCACTCAATTATCAGCAAGGGGTCAGGTGCTTTAAGATCCCATTGATAAATCAAAGCATGGGGTTGCGTAGCTAGATTCAGGATTATTAAAGAAAAAGACAGCTCAGGAGCCAACCGGGCCACTTGCCGATTTTGAGATGGCATCTGCTACCTTTTGCAGAGTTTGGAAAGCTTCTGTTGTGAGTTGCCGAGGGGACAAGAGATCTAGTTCCCCTTTTAATAGAGCAAAGTGTTTAAATCTTCATTTGAAGTTCCCAATAAAGAACAAACCAAATTGATTGTGCCCAAAAGTTTTTGAGCATGCAAATTGTGAATATCTGTATGAATTTGCAAGGGCTGAGGAAAAATTGTCTGAGCCTAATGTGCCAGCCCAGACAATTCCAAGGATGTTGTTAAATTTTTTCAGAGGCAAGGCTGAGCCCTGCTTGGTTACAGTAGCGATGACAAGGGCTAAGGCTTTCTTCATGTCTTCGCCTCTGCTGCAATAAAAACATCATCCATATAATGAGTTGTCTTGGTTTTAAAAGACAAATTGTCTGCTAAGGAAGGCAGGAGCTGCATTTGGAATGGAAAATAAAATCCCCTCTCTCCAAATTATAATTTTAAAATTAAGAGGCTCTCAGGCAAAGCTATGAGGATAGGAATAACAGTTCTTTACTAACAAGGGGAAAAAAACCAAAACAACAACTACAACTTAATAGGAATGTTAAAATAAAATGCATTAGTACAAAACAAATACCGATAGAGCCAGGATACAACCTNGATAGAGCCAGGATACAACCTGACAC
>VWZN01015153.1:0-17330 GCA_013396955.1 Regulus satrapa
TTTCTGTGAGCCAAGTGTGCTTGCAGACAAACCTGAATACTTGGCAGCTGTATCCTATGGTATGCAGTTTCAGACTAAAACTAGCTTGGTATGTGTTGCATGTGTTACAATCACACTTCAATCTGAAGCCCCCATATATCCTAAATTGAAACAGCAGTGAATACTTGAGATTCAGAAATGATCTTCCATCTCTGCCCATCTGTGGGGCAGATGTGTAACACTATTCTCACAGCTATACCAAAAACAGTTTCAAACTAACCTTCCCGTTGTGCTTCTTCTAATCAACCCATTTCCAGATCTCGCTGCTGGCAGCAGTCATATTGCATGTTTGGTTTAATAGCTTTGCACCCCTGATATAATCCATCCCTTATGTGTGCACACATTCTCCCAGGCTCTCTTGGCAAAGTTCCTGAAGTGTACACAAGTGAACAGTGAGGAAGATGACAACTATGGCACTAAAAGTGCACCCACTGAAAAGAGGAAGTGATGTAAACTGGGAAAATACATGGTAAATTAGGCACTGAAGGTATTGGACCAGGAATGCTGGACTCCCAAAATATTTTAGGAGGATGCGGGCAGATTTATTAAAAAAACCCCAACATGGTCCCTTCCACCACTATGATAACACAAACACATCCCCTACTGCACCAATACTCTAAAAGTGACTACATGTTCATTACAAGTAAAATATAAGGGTCTCGAGTGCACTTTTCTGTGTGTTTGCTTAACCAGTTTCCTTCCCAAAAAGCTATGATTATATATAATATATTTTTATATTAATTGAATCATTATGTAAATACTTTAGAGAAGAAAACTCAACAGGGTGCTACCATCATATAAAATGTGAATTTTTAAATTAAAAACCTCTTTGTCATTTTCCACCACCTCAACAAACAAGTCATCCAGTCCTCCTCAGAGCAGACTTCACTCCGACACAGGATGCTGCTGAATGGAGATGACTTGCAGACAAACCTGTGTCCCTTCTTGCAAAGCATGTGTTCCACAAAGTGGCAGGGACAGCACACACTAAAAACGAGAGGAGGGCATGGCAGGATGAAGTAGGACACACTCAGTGTGCCACCATTTAACAGCAGAAAGTGGGCTGGTTTTGTCTGATAACACTTAAGCCACAGCACAGCACATCACTGATCTACAAACTACCCTTCTGCTTTTCATGTGGCTGCCAAAGGAAATGGGAACACATGGAGAAGGGGTCTAATTTATCTCTTCACAGTTAAGCAAATTTTACTTGACACCTATCTTCAGATCTCCTGGTGAAAGTAATTAAAAAAGTGAAATATGTGGTAGTATATGATAGCAACTGCTTGTTTTCCTGCTCAGTATCTAATGCATCTCTAGTCTGCAAATGTGGTACCATTTTCATATAAATAACTTGCTGCTTTGTCACTGTTGCATAACAATTATAAAAAATGGGGGTTTCTAATACTAATAAAACTTTTGAATAATTTTTAGTTTGTTTCATGAAGAAATAATACTTACTGAATAAGGAAAGTTTTATGGTAATCTTTGCTAACCTGACTTGTAGATTTTGTTATCTGTTATAAGCTTTTCATCCTAGTTGGAATATTTTTTTTTTTTCTTTCATTTATTGTCCTATGAAGGACAAGACTACTGTAGATTCATTAAACAAGAATAGTTCCTGGTATTCTATAAATATAGAATTTTACATAGAATTTTTATAGAATTCTATAAATATAAATTTTTTATCTTATTACAGAGAAGGCATGTTGTATTCTGTTTGATATTAACCAGCACAGTCTTATTTGCTAATGTTATTAATTCCATAAAAATAAAATGGGTCAAGATTTTGAAACTGTAACCATAGTTATGGGCAGTAGAATCTCAGCATTAAAAGGAGAACTGCTAAATTCTGAAGATTGAAAATGGGAAAAATATATATACATACATACATATACATATATGAATACATATATGTAAATATGCATGTATGTATATATGTACGTATATATGTATGTATATATGTACGTATATATGTATGGATATATGGATAGATAGATAGATAGATAGATAGATAGATAGATAGATAGATAGATAGATAGATAGATAGATAGATGTACAGAGATAAGTAGAGATATGTATGTAGAACATAAAGGACCACAGCCTGCCAGAAATGCTAAAGGCCCAAATCTTCTCCTCGCAAATTTATCCAAGCTCCTTGACAGGAGCCTGTTGGAAAGAACAGAGCCTAGTCTAGCAATGAATCACCTTTCCTTATGAATTAAAATTTCTGGAGAGGATGCTCCTGCACTTCCAAGGCAATCCAAGGAATCCTAGCTAGGATGAGCAGCTCCATTCCCTAGTTCTGCCCTTTCCATATGCAAGAACAGAAGGATGCACACTCTATTTCTATTTAAATATAGCCTTTGCCAAATGCAATAGGGGTGTTTGCAGATTGAAACTTTGAGAATTTCAGCATGCATTTTTTTTTTTTCACCAATAAGTAAACATTGCATAACCCTTGAAATAAAGCCATGTTCCAGATTTTGCAAGAATTTTGAAAGTCACGTAGTTAAAATCTCTTTTATTCCCATCATATGAGTTTCTAGGTAATGAAGGTATATGATCTCACACTGCACTACATGAGATTCAAATTCTGTTTTCACACCCATGTAGTGCTCTTAACTTCAGTAATGTTATATTAATACAGTTAAGAGCAGGGTTTAATCCAAGAGGGAAAGATTTCTCTAAATTTTATACAGCCAAACACTGAGTCTCAATTTCTTTCTGGCATTTATAATTATTGTTAGCTCTTATATTGTTTGTTTACTTATGAATTGAATTAAATTGAATTGAATTGAATTGAATTGAATTGAATTGAATTGAATTAAATTGAATTCAGGGTTTGGGGTTTTTTTTAATCTGCACTAGAAAAGTTTATTAGCTTGGGGTTGGTTTTTTTTTAACTTGAAAAATGGTACCTGTATTTTATAACCCTATTTTCAGCATGTTTTCTTAGTTTCCCTGTGGGCATTTTACACTTCAATGATTAGTATGGATTAAATTTTTTTCAATGGGCTTTCTGCCTTAGAAATTTAGACAGGTAAAATTGTTCATCTAAACTACCCTTATCAGTGAAGAGAAGAAGTAAGGGCAATTGACCTGTCTCCTCACTGAATAGAGGAGGAACCTAGACAAAAATCTTAAAATAGACAGCTATCTTAGGTAAATTAACTAATTAGCTGGGATGACATCATTAGAAAACAATGAAAATAAATAATTGCTAACCCCTCAGGATGCTGCAATGTTAACTAAAGAACAAAAGTGCATTGAGAATCCTGAAGTATTTGGATAGTGCTGATTGGCCATTTCTATTTCTTCTGCCTCTTACAAATAAATGTTTCATTCACTGTTCTTCAAAATTGAGTATGACTCTGTGGTGGTTGTTTTCCACTTGCTTTTTCACCTATACACAAAATCCCACAACTTGAAAATTTGATGATAAAATTCAGGCTTTTGTCAGAAGTATGAGGTTTTTAGTCTTCCAAGAGAAACCACAGTGTTAGAGGTGATGGGCCTGTCCATCTCTGCCTTACCTTAATATCTTCAAACACTGTTATTGCTGGTTTTGTTATTAAATAGCCCTCTTGACTGGCTCTGTGGACAAGATTATTTTACTCTGAGAGAAATTAAAGTTTTTCTACCTTTCTGTGCCCATATTTGTAGCTACTCAAACCCCCTCCCCTGTATGACCTTGAGCCTGTCCAAGCCTGGCACCATCCCTTGGGGCCCTGAGGTGCTCCAGAGCCTCATCACCTCCCTGCAATATAGTGTCTCATGTGCAGTCTCCAAAAATCCTAGTACTCACATCTGCACGCTCTCTTTATATCCATTATATCCTCTTGCCTGTTCAGCTTCCCCTCCAGTGCTGCAGGAGAAAGAAACATGCATGAGGAACCAAGGGGGAACTATTTAGACAAGAAGGGAATTATGTTTCTGCAGAGAAAAGAGAGGTTTGCTGGCCTTAAATCTTCTGACAGCTGAAGTGAGAGAGCTGATGCTTTATGATATGATGGAACAACACCAATCCCCATCAGCCAGATGCAATGTGTGGCTGCAGCTTGGCAAGGTACTTTATATGCCAAACACATTTGTTCACACAGGAGGGTAAAACAAAATGTTTGGGTGAAACAGAATGTTTGGGTGAAGCTTTCTTTCAGAAAGCTTCATCTACTACTAAAATGCACCTCCCTCTGTAACACCTTACAGTCAATCAGCCTCCAGTCCTGTGCAGGAGGTAAAATTGATATAAGGGAACAAAGAGACCGAGAGTGTGCTCATATGCACAAACCCACCACACCCCCCCACACACACACAGAGTGGCTGGCCTTGCAGAAGCCTGTACTCGGAGCTTCATTTCTCAGAAGGACATAGAGTGACAGCTGCAAAATATTATTTTGGATGTTCTTAGAGCTCCCTTTTTAAATCATGATTGATTGAAATAAACTCTAAACTGCAATTTATTAATTTTATGTCATTTATTACCAACGTCTGAATGTGAAAACCTGGTAGAAAAAAAATGTTTTATAAAACATCAGTGGTTTTTATCATCATTAGTATTCTAGAAAAGCAATTTTTCTGTACTCAATCCTCCTGAATGCTTGTGATGAGCAGCCAGGAAACTGACTGCCACATGCCATAGAGTAATGAGGACAGTAAATCAACTACTAAGAAACTGTTAGCCTGTTTGAGACTCAGAACATTCTATAAAGTGGGAAAAAGAGCCTTGATAATCATTGCCATACTGGAGTTTAAAAAGAAGTCACACTTGGAAAATGTATTTACTGACTATACAGAGAGCACGGCATTCAAAATAGCTGCAACAATTTATTCAATGTTTACTATCACAAGAGATCCCTGTCATAGGATGAATATTTCTTTTTAATGTAAATGCACTATAGAACACAATATTACTTGAAAATAACATCACCAATTTAATAGGAAATGAAAAGAACTATATTTGCCTCAAAAGACCAAATTTGACCATGTGGCCTGAGATTTGAGCAGTAATCCATTATTTGATGTACTGAACAAATCAGGATGTGTTCATTAAAAGGTTTAAAAGACTTTAGAGAGAATGTAAGTGTATACTGAGAGTGTATACAAGAGACTGAGAGTAGGAATGTAATAATATGACCACTGTAAGCAGTCCTATCAGCACCGGGGTGGGTAATGCACTAATGTGGATTTCTGATGGGACGAGCCACAGCAAACATCCTGCAATACAATATGGAAGAACACAGAATACAGCTGCAGAAAATGTCCACAGCACCTAGAAAGTATGTTAGGTCTTTACTTTAATCAGATAAAGAATTCCAGGATAACATGCTGTGTTAAGCCAACACCTAATATCCTGAAACATTGCTTTAAATACTTGTCAAATTTTAGGGAGTTTTTTGGGGGTTTGTTTTGGTTTGGTTTTAGTTTTTTAGGGGTTTTTTTGGTTTTTTGTTTGTTTGTTGTTTTTTTTTCTGGAAAGAGACTGGATTTTACCAGTGACACATTTGCAAGGAATGTCAGTTTGAACCTTCCCTATGACCCTAACACAGAGATATCCAGATTTACTAATGGACTTCTGGGAATAACTATGAAAATAACTGTTACCCTCTTGAGAATAAGGAGAAAGAGCATGCCCTGCACTTATTTTGAAAGAACAGTTCTGCATCTGTCTGTACTGACAACTTCAACTTAAAATTGGAAAAAGTGGCATTGCTTGTAACAAACTTGAAGAATATCTGTTCCACTTATATCTGGCTGAGAGCTAGCCCTGAGATGAGCTGCACAGTAGGTCAACAATAGCAGAAGGTCAAGCAAAATGGGACTGGGGAATTTTACTGGAATTTAGAATTCCATTCTAATGAGTTTGAAGTGAAGAATTTGCAGGCTGAGCTACTGTCTGCAAAGGAAACCATATAGATGCAAAGCATTGCCATCAATTTAGATTTCTGTATTTCCTCCTGGTTGGTTATTAAAATTCTTAATTTGTTTTTTACCATGTTTTCAGTGAAGAGTGAACTTACCAGTAGAAATGACAGAACCCCATCTTGAAAAGTCTTTTTATGCTCAGAATTCACAAAATATTGTATTCTGAAATGTCAAATGTGTATTTGATATTTAGGATGAGGCAGGGCTCCTTTAATAATTTTGTGCACATAATTAGATGCCAGATAATTAACAGAAGGCTCTCTTCTGAATGGTAGAAGGTATATCAACAGTTCAACAACAGTTGCACTCAACTCAGTTGCACCAAACAACAACAGGTTTTGGTTTGCCTTTATTTCTTAATAACCATTTTCACAGCAGTCTGCGTGATTTTGACAATTCCACTGTAGTACATGAGTGTTTATGCATGAGTTCAGAAAAAAAAAAAAAAAAAATTTGTGAGTACCCTTCCAAAAATCATGGGGGACAGAATATTGTACTTGACATAGGCCCTAAAATTCCTGTTAACATTTTCTTTCAAAAAATTCCAGTACCCTATTATTTAAAGCATAGGTTTGAAAACAAATGGGAAAAAAAGTCTTTGTAAGATTTGTTTGCTTTGTTGCTCCTGTGTTGCTCCTACAAATATCCATCAGAAACATGCATGTTGTCTTTGAGAAAAGTCAAGCTTCTCTTCAAGAAACAGGGAAAATCCCTTCCTTTTGCCTTTGGCACTCCCTGGTGCTGGAGACAAACCTTGTGAAAGAAGAAACTGCAGCATGGGAATATATGCTCCTATTAGAGACAGAAGACAAGGATATTACAAAGAGGACTAGGGGAGAGATGAGCTGGACTTTTACACAGAACCACAACAGAAAATTGATTCATCGTAATTATCCATATACAGAGGTTGAATGTGCAAGCCAAAATCTTAATTTTGGGTGGAAGAAAACCTGCCAAGCACCCATAAAGAAACTTCTGCAGTCCCACAGTGGAGCAATGACCAGAGGGAACACGCAACTGTACTTGCTGCACGTCTTCTCTCCCTGTGTTAGACACCAGGGTGCACAAGGCCATGACCAGTGTTCCCTGACATCACTAAATAATCCTAAAGTGAAAACATTAATGCTGATAGGAGAAGCTTTCCTGTAAAAAATTATGTCTATGTCAGACACGAAGATGCTACACAGAAGAACAGAAGACAGTTCCTTCTCTGTCATAATCCCATCCTTGTCCTACTTTACCAAAACATAAGAAAAGTTAATGGCAGTGGCAATGATGGTGTTTTTGTTGTTTGCTTGAAGTGTCCTTCCTAGTGCTTCCTAGGAAGTGATCTGAGAGCACGGCCTTCACTTTACCCAGCCCCATGAGCTCACCATATTTACAAAAAATTCTTTGTGGGCTGAAGATGAAATACCAGAAGGATCTCCCTCTGTGGCTTCCATGTACTTGAAATTTAACTGGAGGTTGATTTGTGCTGACATCTCCATTTACTTTCCAAGGCTGTAATGACTAATACTTCAGTAGATACTAGACTAAAAGATTCCACTTTCTTCAACAATAAAATGTAAGGATTCATTCAAATTAGAAACCTCCTCTGGACAATTATTTTGATGTGTAAGGATGTTGTAAAATAAAGATTTCAGAAAAATCATTTCCATTGGTTATGCTTATCTGATTTTTTCCTTCTAAGACCTCTATAGCTATTGACAGACTGCAACTTTTAATTTGTAGTAAAAGAACTACAAAGAAGATAAAGTGAGTTTTGCTGTCAAATTTAGGTTTCATCTTAGCAGGACACAACATCTTAAATTAAATCCCCATGCCCAGCAACTGAAATTTAACACCTTGAAAATTATTCTGGGGTTTGTGTTTTTGGTTTTTTTCCTTTCTCAGAAGAAACAGAAGATCATCTGGAAAGTATTCTACCCTTTGATCCAATACACATCAATTTTAGACTTACCTTAACAGCTTTAAGGGTGGAATTCCTTATTTCCAGCCTTCCCTCTGTTATCAGAACAAATAGAAGGTTCTGTTTACCAGCAGTCAAATGATTTGCAGATGACAGTCAAAAAGGAATTTATAAAGTCTCTGTTCCAAGGAAAGCCATGATTCCCTTAGCTTAAAAAAAATCTCCAAACTGACATTTCCAATATTTTTAAGAATGCCTAAAAATCTAAAGCTTCACCCTGAAGCTTTTCATTTTTTTCTTCTATCCTTTTGTTCCCAAATATGTTCAAAATAGTCATATCCCTTGATTCTATTGTAAATATGAATTCACATTTCATATGCAGAGCCAGAGCTCTTTGTAATTTATGGGAACTTTAAGAGTAAACGTCTTGGTATGAGAACACCTTTTCTTCCTTTTTAACTACTCTCAAGAACAGACGCAGCTGTGAATACCAAGCTCTTGGCCTCTGTAATACTCTTCCTTGCATGTGTGTGTGGGTTGGTTTTTTTTTTCATGATCTGCTCTTGCAAACCTTGCTTGCTTTGGATAATCTTTCCTTACACCAGCATTTAAGCAGAAGTGAATGGAACTTCTTACATAAGACACTACTTGACATGAGCAGTGTATGATAAAGACAGGCTCTTTGTAGGTATTGCAGGATGTGATTTTTTTTTCCCTTGTAACAACAGCATACTTCAAAAGAAAGGGGGGCTGGAAAGGAAGTGTCCTTTGAGCACCAGCTTTTCTGAAGCCACATGCGGAAGTCTCAAGTCCTAAATCAGTGTGCACAGCCTTCATGTAGAGCACGGATAAACTTTTACCATCCTGTAAAGCAGCATTCATTTGTCAGTCCTTAGAGACAATCATATTTGTGAGCCGGGATTTCTTCTGATTTGTATTTGTCAGTATTCATTTGCAAAAGAAACTGGCACAGGTTATTAGGTAGTGTCAAGGGGTATAACTCTACATAAGTCAAAAAACTATGGGTATCTGACGTTATACACACAAAAGTCTAGCTGTTATATTAAAAGAAGGTTGCTCTGTGCTGCCTACAAATTTCAGCATGTGGCATGGTAACAATGTCCAGATTTTCCAGCTTTTACCTATTATGTATGTGAAAATTCATACGAAAAATGAACAGGACACAGTGTATTTTCAGTATTACCTGTATTTGAGAAGCATTGAACACAAACAAGTGTGAACCTGTAAGCAAGTTTCTTAAGACTAAAGAATATAGTTTCCCCAGAATTCTAAAAAGCCTAGCAATGGATGTTTCTACAACCTTCAGATAACTCCTGAGGGGTTAAAAAAAAAAAAAAAAAAAAAAAGATTATTTATTTTCTTCATGTCTTATGTGGACCTGAGAATCAAGGAGACATGACTGATCTTGATGGTGAAGAACTTCATAAACCACATAAAAGACAAAATAGCACGTTCCTAGCAGAGAAAGCATCCTTAGAAAAAATAGATTGCTTTATTTCCCCCTATGAGTAAACACATAGATTTTTTACACACTTCTCAGAAATCAGGTTTCAAATGTGTGCCCTCAAGCTGGAGAACAGACCTAGGGCTTGCCCTAAAAGTAGCAATACTCTCTCCAGAGGTATTTGTTTCTAATTTGCGTGGCCAGTGAGGTGCAGTGGGACATGTGGCACCCAGCCAAATAGATATAAGAGAGCTTCCAGCAGAGGATGGATCGATGTGGGAAGTGAACCCTACCCCTAACCTTAACCCTTCATGAGCCTCCAGGGACAGAGGCTCTGACTGTAGAACTGAGCACTCCTATAAACACTGAGGTCCCCTTGGAGAGTCACGCAGCCCCTTCTGTGCTGCATAAATGAGAAGCTGAACAACAAAGATGCCATCCTACCACTTTATTCATACGACACTATGAACCAGTCTGCAAGGATTAGAAAATGTTTAGAACCAGAAATAACTCCAGGTGAAGGCCTTTGATTGCCACAGTAGGTTGCAAATCATAAGAGGCAAGCACAGGAGATCCTGTAACTTTACGAAACATTCCCAGACAGTTAAATGAAATACTTCCCTTGCACAATTTGAGAAAGGTTCATCTCTAAAGCATGACATGAAAACTCTTGCTCAATACTGGTGTTTTCATTTTAACTCAAAATGAATAAACAGACCCAAAGGAGTCTGGCTTTAGGGCAGATTGCCTGCATAGGTTCTTAAGTGATACAGATAGCTCTGTAATAAAATGCAACCTGGCCAACTACTTCAGAGTACAGCATTCATTGTTGCAATACCTAAAGAAAAAGGATTCCTCACAAATTGCCTCGTGAAGATGTATTTCACTCTCTTCTTACAGGTAAGAAGATCTCAGTACAGCACTAACTCCCAGACCTGAGCATTGTCTTCACAGCTGTAGCAGTAGGAGTCATTACACTGTGACAACACAAAAGATAAGATAATATCAGAAGACAACTCAATGTTGTGTATTTTTGAAAAAATACACTAAGCAAGAAAATGGCCTTTATTTTCTAGTAAAATAAGCTTTTTCTTATATTTTATACTACAACTCACTTAAGGAAAATTGTATATTAAAATTATATATATTATATAAGGTCTTTTCTATAGCAGGGTCACTAGGTTTTGATTGAAGAATTTTCCAAGACATCCATAATGTCTGTTATCCTTTGAATTTCCAACTGAATTGCCAACACAAATTTCATTTCAGAGCTTGCCAACAGGGGCATGGAAATCACAGGTGAAAAAACCCACAGCTATAGAGTAAGGGGGCACAATGGAAGATTTATTTGAATTTGGTAGCTGCATCTGAGTCCTTCATACACTGAATCTGCTGTCTTTTGGATTGAGTTACACATGTTACCAATCTATGCTATGAGTTATACTCATAATAAGGTGGTTTTGCAAATCAGTCAAAAGAAAAAAAAAAAAAAAAAAATTGTATGGGATATCTGGTGGCAGACACAGAACTAAGTTGAAAAAGAAAGTTACACCTGAATTATCACTCTTATTGCAGATAATTGTATTTAAAAGATAAAATTACACACTCCTGAAATTGATGTTAAAGAGAATGGGGCTTAAAATGACACACTCCTGAAACTGCTGTTAAAGAGAATGGGGCTAAGAGTAGTGTGAAGAGAATTTTTCTTTAACTAAAAACAAAAACATGCTTGGATTAGTTTAAGGTTCAATCCTGCAAGTAGCCAAGCTTTCTGGTCCCAATTCAGTAAATTACTTAAGCATGAGCTTAAGTTTTAGGCATGTCATCAATTCCAAAGAAATTATCTGACTCACACATCCCTAATAAATGTCTGGGCTAGAGCCAGAGATCTCAGGACTTACTAGTATTAAGACCTTTGTTTCCTAATTGAACTAATACTAATAGGTAGATTGCATAGAGAAGAAAACCTCCTGCAAAGCTCCTTGCAAGCTGAGAATCACAGCTGGCTCTGCTGTAACCCACACACCTCACAGTGTGACTCGACCATCCCTACCATAGCACAAAGCAGGCCACAATGTTCCTGGCCTCTCAACATTCCTCATGTCCAGGGTGAATCATATTCAGTGTTGCTGAAATTCCTAGTTATCCAAACAAGCAATAATAGAAACATTTGAACAGAAGGAATTTTTGAGTCATGTAGGTGGTTTTCTTGTGTAGAAAACTACCCACTTTGTATCTATGTGATTAGGAAAGTCAGCTTCACTTGCCTCTGGCTGCCTGAGGCAGGCAACAAAAAGCACATTCATGCTCCTATTCCTTCCTCCTCTCAGCAACACAGAGGAAAGGAAAAGATTATTAACATCTATTTCAGGTTAAGAGAACACGTTCCCTCTCTGTAAGGCATCACTTCTTACCAGTGGGAACTTTTTCCAGAATTTTACACTGCCCACCCTGAACTCACCCATCCAACACAAGCTGCCTAGTGCACAAAGAATCATGTTATGACACCAGAAGTACTGTTCTGGCAGTTTTCAGCAATGCACTAAACCCTCCTCGGACATGGTATCTGCCTAAAACTGACTAGATTGATTTTAAAAAGCAACTGAGTAGAGGTGAGATAAGACTTCCATAAACTATTTGTGACCTTCTTGTCTCTGGCAGGCTTAGATAGAAATCTTAAAACAGATGAGTTTTCATGAAAGACCAGAAAAGAACAATTATCTTTGGAGAGCTTTATTAAGCAAAAATCAGGAAATTTGGGCTGTATTCCAAAAGAGCTTCATCAAAAAAATTCTAGAAAAACAGACAAGAGACCCGAATACCACAGGCAGAGAAATGACAGACAGTAGCTTCTCATGGCAGTGTGAAAATGATGTGACTAAGGAGAAAAACAAGCCAGGATGAGGTTTTAGTTGAGGCAGATCTGGAGTAAAACATCAGATCTGGAACCTATCAAACAATAAGGAGGGAGAATGAGGACAGCAATCCCTCAGACATGTTGAAAGCCCAGGGAGGACAGGATTTCAAAAACAGCAGGCTGTGAACATGGCTGTGTTGAAGATGGCTGATGAGCCAAAACCCTGGTCAGAGGCATGTTGCCTGAGTAGGACGGAGCAGAGGGAGAGGACTCAGCTGGGATAGAGGATCTCTACAACTCAACATGAGTGCAGGGATGGCAGGGAGAAGGTTTTTCATGCCAGAAAAGGGTACAGGCCTGCATGGGAAGCATTCCTATGCAAAAAAAGTATTCCTGTGAGAACACGGATGTGCTGGATATTAGGAATAGAATTTAAATTTTCCTAGCCCTGCTCAGCTTTGACACCACGCTGACAATGCCTCTTTTCAACAGGTAATTCAGGGGGAACTTCACCCAGCACCCAAGAGATTTGATTAAATTCAATATGACAAACAGTGACATCTTTCCAGAAGAGAGCTTAACAACAGGTTTCCATCAGTTTTGCGAGCAGCCCTTGGGCAGTATTTTTAATCTAAGTATAAAGAAAGATGTCTGTTGAAAGTGCTACACTGAAACTGGTGACATCACCAGTGGCAAAGGATGAGAACTGCCTTCTCAGCAGCCTTAATAGAAAAATGATTAATCATAAGTGCAAAGAAAAAGTTGTCATACTGTCTCAGCTCTTTTACCATTAAATTATCCTGTCTATGTTACTTATTAGTTCTGGACTGACTATTCTATTTTTAATATAAACAAAGGGTAGGTAATTATAAGTGACATTTGCATGTATGCTTCTGCAATGTGGATAAAACCTTTCAACACACTGAAATATACTCGCTAGTGCATGCATTTAGATCCTGTCAGATAATAAGAAGGAAATTTATGTGGAAATATAAAACAGGAAATCATCTATGGTATCACTGGTCACCTCCTTATCGGCATTTTAGATAAGAGATAATTAGCCCATGGAAATCTATCTATACTGTCACATATATAGACAGGCTGCCTGTATTGTACACAAATAGATCTATAGGTTACTGTGGTGTTGGTGACTGAGACAGGCATTAGTGAAAATTTCAGAGCAGCTAGCAGAAAGCTGAAAGGTAGAACTTCCACAAAAATCCATTTGTAGGCAAATATCTATGCAGAGCAGGAGTGAAGGCTCACAAATGTTTTTGGTGGTCAGTTCTGAACAGGATAGGCTGCAGATTAAATGACCATGAAAATAGAAATGTTCTCATAAATAATGTAAAATTTGCATCAAGCAAAGTCATCACTGAAAAATTAAGCACTGATAAAAAAAATATTTGGGTTGCACAAATGTACAGACAGGTGGTCCCTTGGTATCCATAAGAAGTAGATACAGAAATACTCTAAAGGTCTGGCCTGTTCAGCACCAACCTCAGAGAAGATTGTTTAAAACTGCAGCTGAAATAGTGTATTTCAAAGTTTTTATGTTTAAAAAACTATAATAATTATGCATCTAAACAGAAAGTTTTCCTTCCTTCCTTCCTTCCTTCCTTCCTTCCTTCCTTCCTTCCTTCCTTCCTGCCTTCCTTCCTGCCTTCCTTCTCTCCCTCCCTCCCTCCCTTCATTTATCCTCAGTAGTGTGGAAATACAGATTTGGAAGCCATTCCTGAAAACCACTTTTTTCTCTAAATTACTTTTAATATTTTCCTTGTTTCAGTATAAACTATTTTTGTTTGTGTTTTTTCTAGCAGAGAATAGTAGACTATTACCTTCCGTTTTGCAATTAAATATTACATTCTTAAGAATTATCAAAACTATAAACTATTGATTTCTTCAGTGATTCTTCTAAATAAAAAGGACATGTTTACTAGATCTCTGATCATTCCTTCTTATTTCTTCTCAAATCTCTCCATTGTTAATATCTTTCTTGAAATTCTTGCTCTTATTTCTCAACATTCTTACTACCTTTTACTGAAGTAGCCTCTTACCTTTGCAAAAGCTATTTTATAGCTCAGAAAATGTTGTGAAGAAGAAATACAATGATAATTGCATTCCTACCTCAGAGATTTTAGAAGAAAGGCTACTCAGTACATTTGGAAAAAAGATAAACATATAAAAATAATATATTTCACATCACAATTATATACATAGTTACAATCACCATGACAGTCCCTCACATATTTTAGTACATCCCACATCCCCTTGTGAGAGAAGGAAGTACTATTATTGCCTTGCTACCATCAGGGACATATCAATTATATATATATATATATATATATATATATAAACACAGTCATCAACACTTATAGATACAAATCCACACACAATTATACGTCGTCATTTTATATATTTATAGAAATAATCTATTGATACATATTTATATTTCTTATTCTCCTGCTACCATTTGGAAATTGCTAAATTACCTCTGAAAGAGCTAGTGAGGGTACCAGAAGCAAAATACATATATATGCTTAGATGAGCTCCATCCACTCAGACAATTTGCTCAACAAGGAACCAGATTTATTAGCGTGTGTCAGCATGGCTATTCTGTTTCTCATGCATAACCAGCTTAGGACACTCCAGACAACCCAGACTTGTGTCCTGACAAAATTCTTGAGAGCTGTTATCACCAGATCTGCAGTAAATTGAGCATGTCTCCCAGATTAGACTTTTTGCATGCTCAATCACCCACAGTCCATTCCTCCTTACTCTACCTTGGGTTTGAGGGTTTTTTTAGGAAGTCAAACAACACGAGAGGTAAAGCAGAAACACAGGCAGAAGACATGCCACCTCAAGTTAGGTTCTTCCCACACTCCAAGCACAGCTCTTTCATCAGAGAGGAGGGACCCACCCCCTCTTCTGGGTAAGAGCAGCGTAACTCAAAGTCAACTAGCTGAGACTCGTGGCACACAAACATGCACCAAATGCTCCCCACAGGCCTAACAACTATAAAAACTACTCTTTTTTAGAGGGGGAGATAAGTCTAATGACAGTTGATGTATGAACACAATGTAACCTTACCCATCTAGACAATTTTTGAGTTAACCATCTAGACAATCACCCATGTAGAGAATTTCTGAGTTGGCAGACCTTTAGCTCAGCCAGTCCAAGTGCATGAGCTCTGGTCTTAGGAACTGCATGTGAAACTAGGAAAGGCAAGGGGGAAGAGGGACAGAAAGGGCAGGGGGAGATAACTGAGGAAAGAAGGAAGAAAGAATGACAAAGACTAGAAAAGAAGAAGTAGTGAGGAAGAATACTTGAAATTTGAAGACTCTGATTTATCTCATCTTTATACATTTCTTTTGTTGGTTTATTATCAAGTAGAATGCCAGTGCAGAGACCAGAACTTTGGTGAGGTTTTTTCAGTCATCATACACAAAATGAAAACAGAAAACATTTTAAAGTCTGTTCCTCTTATCAGTAAATTTTACTTTCGTACTCTTGAAATGTGGAAGGTTGGTCACCATGTTGATTTGCACATTGTTTGTTGCCTGACAAGAGCCAGATGACTTCTCAGAAGGGAAATCTAGGAAAAAAAAATCAGGACTGATTCAGATGAGAATTCTGCCCCATTGTATTAAACATGTAACTGAAGCATGTGCAGTTACTGAAAAATCAAGGGTATTTTTAGGGCATCACTGAACATACTTAGAAAATTTGCCTCTTAGCTGTAAGATTTATTTACTAATTTACGCAAAATTTTAATAGGTATATTTAATTGTTATTCTTTATTGTTACCATGTTCTTATAATTGAGAGGTAGATATTAAAATATTCTCTGGTTTTCCTTTTTTTTCTCCAGAAAAGAACTAGATGATTCACCTTTGTCTTGTACACAGAGTAAATAAAAAAATCACTGAATTTATTTTAATATAGATAAAATTATCTATTTGTATAATTATATACAAATAATTAGATATAGATCTAAATATTTATAGATATAAATAAAAATCAAATAAATCAATTAATCTGTCAGCCTGCACAGGTACTTACTTAACCTGTTTTAGCAATTTAGCTCCAATCTTGCAAATTTGTATGCACAAAGATGGCCAAGAATAGGACTTATCTCACCTAATCAAAGAGATGGGAATCTAATCTACACAGTTGTCTAGGCTACACTTCTGTTGTCAATTGAGAAAGGCAGAAGTCTAAGATAGGAGGTATGAATCACCCCTCCGGAGGCGAAAATCTCTCTCCTGTGACTCTAGAGGGAACCTGGAAAGGTTGGTTATACTAGACATCTAACATCTAAATGATCAAAACTAAGTGAACTAAATCATATTTGAAGTGCATGAAGGGTATGCTGAAATCATTGCAATTCCTCTGAAAAACAGCTGTACAGATGTTAAAATATTTGTACAATAAAGGTTCCACACACTCAGTTTTTTTAATGGAAAAAACTATTGCTATGTGTTATGGGGAATACAGCTGTGATCCCTGACTGCTATTTTTTGGTAAAATTAGGAAGGGATGCAAATCAGAAAGTCAGATGTAGGAAGAAAATGATTTAATGGTACATTATGAAGTACTTTAAGGAGTAACTATTGCTGCCCTACGTGCTACTTCACTCATTGCTAGAGCTGGTCAATCTGCTTCTGAGAGGCAGTCTCCACAAAAAAAAAACAAAAAACAAAAAACAAAAAACAAAAAAAACAAACACACAAACAAAAAAAACCCCCCAACCATATAGTAAAAATAACCGTATAGAAGTGTTTGGGAACACTGAGTTTAAGAAGACATTTTTATTTTCATATATCATCAAAAATGAATGATGCTACCTCTGCTCCCTTGAAAGTTCAGGAAGGCGTAGCTGTGATATTGCCAGTACATTGAGAAGTAAAACATTTGCTGGAGAGTTGGTAAACTTTATCGACAGACAAGAAAGACTTGATGGTCTCCTAGGCCTGTTTAACATGGGTCCTGAAACCAACATTCAAAGCTACGCTTTTCTCTACACTACCAGATCACAGTGTGACGGGTTTTCTCCGTTTGTGGGGGGAAAAAAAAACAAAAAACCAACAAAAAAAAACCCCAAACAAACAAACAAACAAACAAACAAAAAAACCA
>VWZN01015153.1:17757-102528 GCA_013396955.1 Regulus satrapa
AGCTCAGGAGCTCCACAGGGCACTCGGCTGCCAGCTCTGCTCCGACTGCCTGGATTCAGGTGGATTTCACCCGGCGCTGCAGGGAGACTGAGAGAGACAGAGAGAGACAGACTTTACCGCTTTGTGACTCACGCTCGATCGGGGGGAGTGGGAGCAGCAATCATTTATGACTCACTGTATTGTATAAGGCTGTGGAAAATCATTTGCCTGCATACTGTACAAATACGTACTGGAAGTATATTAAATATGTTGAAGTAATTGGAACACAATTAAAATGTTCTGAAGCAAAAGAGAGAAAGGTTACTCATTACCAGGCTCTTCCTTTTCACAGAGATAACCTATTAGCAGAAATTTGCAGTATTTTCTTTTTGAAGTAGTCAAGGCTTTAAAATTCTGTCTAGAAATAGAACTGTGTGAATAATTTGGGGTGGGGGTTATATTCAAAGAAAAACTAGCAGGTTTTGTCCTCTTGACAGTGTTTTTTTTTCTTCTTATCTTGAGCAGCTGTTCCTAGGATAAGAAAAATCTAAGTTCTTCTGAAACAGTAGGAACAAATATATTTTGAAACTCTCCCTCTAAAAGTAAAGTTTTGCAAAAGCCTAATGCTCAAACCAGTGTTTAAATAAAACAGACTGCAAAGGGTATTGTTACACAAGAGGGAAGGAAACTGTAGCCTGCAGGTTGGGGTGCTGTCTATAAAGTTCTTTGCTTTGCTAGAATTTAAATTATGACCTTGGGGGTGGGGGGGGGGGGGGCTGTCGGNNGGGGGGGGGGGGAAAATGGCTGGCCTAAATTAAAAAAAAAAAAAAAAAAAAAAAAAGGAGGTATCCCTGGGAATTTAGACCTTGGGGTTAAATGACTTGGATAGGGCAAGTGATGGCAGCATCAAAGAGACAGCTGTGTTTGAACACTCCCTTTTCCTTCGGACCAAAGCCATGAGAAGCAATATTAATAAAAGTAATTCTACCTGGAAAGGAAAAACATCCTGTCAAAAGTTGATATTTTGCAGACAATTAGTTTACAGAATCACACAATATGCCGAGTTGGAAAAGACCCACAAGGATCACTGAGTCCAACTCCTGGTCCTTCTCAGGACCATCCCCAAAGTCATACCATGTTCCTTGGCAGAGTGAAATGTGGGATCAGACAAACCCCATAAGAGCATGATGGAAATGGGAAGATGAGAGCAGGACCCAATGCTCTTCCATGCTTCAATCTTGAGTCCCAGACAGGTCAACCTACAGAGGAGAACTTCTTGTTATCACCTGAAACTGAAGCTAAACTAAAAGAAGTGCGGGGAATGGTTAGTTGATTGCTAGGCAATGGCTATCACAGCAAACACAAGCTAAAATCAGCTCAGGCCAAGACAAGCCCAGACACGTTTCTAATCCCTGCACTGTCAGGTCAACAGAAAGCCCCTGACCTTTTACTTGTAGTGACAACAAATCGCATATACTGAGCTACAAAATAAGGACAAGGAAACAGAGAGGAAGAGAAGGACCGTCTTTCCCCACCAGAAAAAAAAAAAAAAAAAAAAAGGGTCTGTTTTCTGCGGAACATTTTGACATTTCATTGAAAAGTTCAACACAGGAAAAGTGAAATGTTTCCAGCTGGGANNTCTGTGCAGGATTGCCTTAAAAGTGTCTGGTGTGATCAAAATGAGGCACTCTGTATCCTGAGGTTGAGCACCAAAAAAATTTCCTTTTAAGGTAATCCTTTTTAAAAATAGAGAAATTACTCTGTTCTGTTAGAACAGACAGGATACCTGGAGCAACTCTTTCCCAAACTATAACTGGAGGATCAGAGCCTTTCAACAAAGAGCAAACCTTCCAGTATCTCGAAAGTTTCAGATGTGTGTGAATTGCCTTTTTATGCCGGCTTCATGGGGACAGAAAGAAAAAGCAAGAAGCAGCAAAGGGACAGCCTGGGAGTCTGAGAACTCACCTGGATGGGCAAAATCTGAGTTTACATTTAAATGTAGGCAGAACAATAAAACAAGTACAGACTCACTTCCAAACATATCTTACATTTGGTCAGAACTTTGCATAGAATTTGGGATCCTGCTGTCCCTCATTGCTTTCTCCTAAAAAAACCATACCTGGCTCTGTGCACATTTTTGCCCCCTTGTCTCATGGACCCTTAATGTCCCAAAGAAGCCACTCTCTCCTGCACAGAGCACCCTACCCCTGTGGAAAGAGGACATGTCTCAGTGCAGCCTTTTTGGGTCATTTCTTCTGTAAGGTCATATGAGCTTCCTGGGCCCTTGGTGACATCCCAGTGTCATCCAGCACAGTGGAACTCCATTCAGTCAAACCAATTTAGCACTGACTTCTACTCCCAGCCAGTGAGAGGTGGCCCTCAGCCAACTAAGTGGCAGTTAAGCTGAGCTTAAAAGACACAATGAGTCTCACATAAGAATTTATGATACAACTATTATGTGTTTTCCATTTGTCTGTGTTTTTATCTCCTAGGTAAGGACCGAACTGATATCCCAGTGTAGCCGATGATGGGACTTTTTATTTTGGAACATTGTCAAAATTTTATTCTGTTGATGTGTAGAAACAAATCTAGTGTAAACCAGAAGTGAGTTTTTTTTTTCAAAAACCTCCTAATATCACAGTCAGAGTCATGCACTTATAGTTCAGTAAAGCGCCTAGAGCAATAGTGAGACAGATCAAAATGCAGTATTTTACAAAATTCTTTCTGAATATCTCAGACTCAAAATATGACTCGTCTCCTATCTGAACAGGTGAACTATAAGAAAATTAATGTCTTAATTTTATAGAATATCCCGAAATGGCTAATAAAACAAGCCACTATATTAAATTAATTACTTGATTAAATTTAAAAGATCAGTCTAAAAATGCTGGTTTTGAATAGACAGGATGTAGTAAAAACATTATCCACTTGCCCAATATTTTCTAGCGGTTTTAAAAATTTCAAAAGACAAATAAGGTATATGTTATTGTAAAAATCATTGTGATTACTACAAAAGAGGTCTATAGGAGACCAAAGAGCAGTACAATAATAACAAAATTGCACCAGATAAAATAATAAGTAAAGGAAAATGGTGATTGCAAACTCTGTGGATTTCAAGCAAAATGACAATATTGATTTGTAGCCCGGAAGTCAGAGTAATAAATATCATGGCAAAAATATATTCATTTTCCCTGATTTGGAGCAAAGGGTCCATTCCCAAAGAAGACCTTTTTTTTTTTTTTTTAAATTAATAAAAAACCACAATACCAGGAGGATCATGGGAAATCCTANAAATCTGGGACAGTTGCATATAAATTATTTTTGGGTATGGAAAATGAACTAGATATGGAATTTGACAGGTGGACAATGAACAGCCTTCACTTTTAGGGGGGAAGACAGAGGGTAACCACCACACTGATGGAGATTCCCAGAATATTCTGAGTTGGGAGGGACCCACAAGGATCATCAAGTCCCATTCTTAAGTAAATGGCCTATATGGGGATTGACCCCACAACCTTGGTGTTACTAACACCATGCTCCAAGCAACTGAGCCCACCTCCTCACTCTGTTATAAGAATAATTTCTCATGATGATATGAGGACATTTGAGTTGACCCACATGTATGTGAAAGGGCTAAGGAGAGTTCCCTTATTTGTTAAGTTTCTGGAGAAAAGTGAAATCAATTGATTTTTTTTTCATCTTCAACCCCAAATTTAATCCCTTATACACTGTAGATGAGGCACAAAATAGTTTTTCAAATAAAGAGATTAAAAATGTAGCTAGTTGTTTTTCACAGAGATGAACAAAGACCTCTCTGTTCTATTATCAGTGCTCATATCCGTTCTGGTACAGGATGTGTCATTGCTCCCTGTACCAAAGTGTTACTGTATATTGTAGTGTTCATTGAGAAAAATAATAAAAAGGAAAGCTCAGGATGTGGTTAAACCCTACCCATGTCAGTCTGGGCTTTACATGCGCAAATCATGTCCAGGGTTATGGAAAGAGCCCAAGAGACCAAATTAGTATTCTGTTACATCCCTGGAAACTCCTGAAGACCTTAGCAAATTCTTGCTGATTTTATTCAAGTGTTGCCTTGAATCCATGAAGTACATAAAGATGCCTTGGGTTTATTGAAACTTATTTGTACTCAACATTTTTGAAAGTCAGGTCACTACATGACTATATATAAAGAAGCTCAGTAGGCTGGCCTGATTTTTGGAAGTGCCAAGTTGTCACAGTTTTTATTAAAGTCGGTGAAAAGTGTAAGTTCTCAGTAACTGGAAATCCAGTAGGCTTTTGCTCAATTTTTTAGCTGTACGTGAAAGATTCTGGCTACCTAAAGATGAAAAACTGAGGCTCGATCTTGTAATTTCATAAAGGATCAGGAAATTGGGTCATTATATTAAAAGAAGGAAACAGCAATTGGGTCAGTGAGATTGAGGTAGAAAATCAAGTTCATCATCACTTTGCTGAATTTATCTAGTGTCTTTAACATTAAGAATATCTCAATTTTCAGGATTTTTCCTGAGGTTTCATTTCAAATGTAATTTAAAAAATGCATACTCTCCCATGGGTATTTCAGGCAGTGGTGAGATCCAGTGTCATATTTAAATACTTTTCAGAATAGAAAATTTGGAGGGGGGATGAGAATACAGGGTGAAAATTTCACTTGGGAAGCACTTTAATTTCCACTGAAGTCAATGACAGAATTCCTACTGACTTTTAAAGACAGCAAAAGCAAGTCAGCACAAAAAAAGTGCATAAATAGAAGCATCCCAAGCCTGTTGAGGCTTTGTTACATAATTTTTTTAAAATATGAAGGATAAATCTAGGCATCTAAATGGCATATACATGTGTTATGCACCATTAATAAGTGATGAGAAATAAATAAATTAAACTGAACATGCCCAGTGTACTGCTAGTCTTCCCAGAGATGAGAGCTGGAGAACCTAAAAATAGAAAATATGATTTTGTGTGCAAGTGCCATGAAGGAGCAGTGGTTCAGAAGGGGAAGATGTAAACAGAGAACCAACGCAGTCCCAGTGGGGGTGTACAAATGTGAGGAAGGGCACAGCTTCCGTCTCTGTGCATAACATGAAGAGGTCCAGGTAAGGCACAAACAGCACAGATCTAAAACAGCACTAAAAACCTTCCCACAGTGAATTACAGCTAAGGTTTTCTTAAATTTTTATTTTTCTTTTCTCCCTGAAAAGTTGTTTTTGGCTACTGGCTATATAAATGTCCTTTATATGTCCATTTAATTCCTAATTTTTGTATCTTGCATGTCTGCTGAACAATTTATATCATGAAAAACTAATTAAGCAGGCAAGCTTCTTCTGTGCTTCATTCAGGAAGCAGTGATGTTAGTGGTCACTGACTAGGGAAGGAAAGACAGCCCAAGCAATGATTTGAGCCAAACACTTTGAAGATCAAGACTAGATCCTTAACTTAATTACATGATAATAAAGGCCAGTTGTTAATTTCCTCCATTTGAGCGTGATATGTTCATTCTGTTTCTAATTGGCAGCTGCTGTAGGGACCCACAGCTCTGCAGTGATGTCAGTACAACAGCTCTAAAGAAGAGCAAACAAAGCATCAACAGCATGTATATATATTATATGTATATGCACAGAGCACAACTGTTTCCTCTTAGCTGATGATTTGCCTACAAAAATAAATCCCACTTGTTTCAAGACCCTGGCACAACAGTGAAGCCCAAGTGATAAAAAACACCGTCATAATTTCTAGAGTAGCCATGGGAGCCTTCCAACAGCCCCTGTGACTGGCTGGTGAGTGCCAAAAATAGACATGGGGATGAACATGTGGTAGCTGTGGTTATTCACTATGTGCTGTATGTGTAGATTCTGTTCTTTACAGGAAAAAATTACATAAAAAGTAAATCAGATTATCCTGAAGAGCATTGCCTGTTGTGATTATGACCTTAACTTCTTTTGGATGTTTCAAGGTATGGAGGTTTCCATATCCAAACCCAACAAAGAACCCCAACTGCTGGAAGCTGCTTGAAGCAGAATGTGCAATCCAGACCGTTCTCTTTAGAGTAGAATCCAAAATAGATTAAAAATAAACATAGAAGTTTTTAAAAAAGCGTGGAACTCATTGCTTAGTAATGATGCTTAAAACCACCAATCTCCTTGCAGGTCTTACATGTAGCTGGATTCTTCCTGTGGAGAAACATCTTCCAGAGTTACATAAATTGTGTGCCCTCAGCAGACCTCTGTATTCACTCAGTTTTCAACGTGTTGTGGAATACATACAAGATTGTCAGTATTTAATCTGAGAAATAAAAATTGGGAAAAAAAAAAGTTTGCACACTGTTCTGGTTTCAGTGGTATATAAAATGTCTGTGCACTAGCCAGAACTACTCACTTATCCCTTGCTGTGAGATAGGACCAGGAGAAAGAGCAAAACAGGCCAAAAACTTCAGAAGAACAAACAAAACCTTTATTGACAAATTAAACTGGTTCATGGAAGTCAGAATGAAAACTTTAAATCACTTCTCTTCCCCCTTAACACTCTTTTTCCTTCCCACCAACACAACAATGTAGAGGACAAAACTCAAAGATATCTCACTCTTAAAACAATCTTTCAATCTACTCAAGAGGAGGAGCTTCTCACTAGCAAAGCCATGGAGACTCCCCTAGAAAGACTTAGTTTCTCGTCTTTCCTGGGGTACAGTCTCTACAAGTGCATCCACCCGGAGGAAAATCTGCACTTGCAAAAGTCTTCCCATCTCAAATTTAACTATTCCACCCTCCCCATGATTTTCTATGATTTACAAGGCTAATTAGGGTCCGTCACCATGGCTTACAAGAGAATTTCAGTCCAAGGACTCTCCTCACTCTCCAACCAAAACGAAGACTTTTTCTTTCATGTCTCTATGCTGTTCCTCTACATTCTCCTTTGCCAGTCTCTGTTTTCTTCTACTCGCGAGAAGATCGATGTCTGCAGATCTCAATCTGGGTCTTAAAAAGTTAAATCTCTCGCAGGCAAACAGAATTAAAACACAGTAGAATATTGAAATCTAAGTTGAGGGCTAGGCTAAAGTAATCGAAGAACGCAGCATCTAGGCTGAGCTCACATTATTTTTCAGTTCGCAAGCTGCTGCCAGTCTTTGCCCATGTTACTGGGCTGCTTTGCAGTCTGCTTATAATCCTTTATGAGAGCCAAGCTGAGAGGAACAGCTAGCATGTGGCAGCGGTAGTCCATTCCTTCCCCTTTATCCGTAATGTCCAATTGAAAGTAGCATTTTTAGTCCTAGGCCCTCTCAGGAATACAAAGAGGAGCAGAACTCAGCTCGGCCAGTGCGAGCCCTCCCGGCCCATGCGGAGCAGCTCGGGGCCTCTCCGGCCAATGTGGAGCAGCTTGGGGCCTCTCGGCCATGCCAGGGCCTCGGGCTCTCCCGGCCATGTGGGCCCGGCTCGCAGTGTGCAAGGAAAAAGACCCGACCAGGCCGGGCCCAGACCCCCTGGCCACGCGGCAGGGCCTGGCCTGGCCCAGGTGCAGTGGAGCTGGGATGTTACCTCGATCTTCGCCAGAATGAAAGAGAACGTCTTTTCCCGGTTCTCGATTTTTAAAATGTATATCTCACAGAGGCGTAGACTTTTTTTCTGATTGGTCAATTACTTCTGTGGGCTGGGTTCTATCTGAAACCAGCACACATGTTTATTTCAAAGGCCAGTCTGAGAATTAAAACCTCAGCTTGAGAACAGTCAAGGGCTATGGAACTGAGGTAAACCTCAATTGCAAAGAAAGATATAAGAGAGAGTAAACCTTCATTTAGGAAGAAAAGCTTAAAAAGCATATGATAGGCAGCTTATTTGAAATGTGTTCCGGAGAAAAGCTGAAAAACCAGAGTATCCTCTTCTCAAGATGCTAAAGCTAACTGTGAAAGCTAACCAGAACATACAACTAGAGCTAGAGTCCAGCAGAAAAGGGAAAGATGGTGCTGTGAAAATATGGCCCCTACTTGTTCCAGGGTACAACATCAAAAATAAGATGATTCCCAGTGGTGGCTGTAGTTGTCCCTTCCATCTCCAGTTGTGGTAGTCTGGAAACTATGAATGATACAGAAAATCCTAAAGAATTTCAGATACAAGGGCTGCAGTGAAGAATTCAAAATCCAAAGACTGGGACCTTGGATTAAAAGTCATTGTTTAAAATGAAAAGCAGAATTTTAGCTTTGCATTTAGGAAATGTAAAGTAGAACCAACCGTAAGTAGAGAACACAGTGCACATCCAACCCTAGTGCCTACTGAGAGATCCAAGGCCTAAACTCTGCCCATGATAACCTTACATCAGAAAATATTGGGAACGGTCATACCAAAACACATGACTGAGAACATACTCAGCATTGAAACATGACAGCAACATTTACCATATCCTCCAGATGAATAGAACTTACTGATTTATATGGCTTAGCAGACACCAAGGTTATCTTCACTATGAAGCTCAGAATATCGTTCCTTGAATGGAGTGTACTATATTGTGGTTTTATTGCCACAGTCTTACCCTTTTTCAGTGATTTCTACAGCACACTTCATTTTGCAGCATTGATGTCTTCTCAGAAGGCAAAAACCAGCAGAGATCTGTTTTGAGTTGAGGCAGCTATGCACATTCGTACCATCTGAAAATCTGGACTATGGTATCCCCACATTCCTTTCCTGCATGCAACATAATACTGCTAGGCTGTGAACAGCTGTTGGAACTGACATGCAGCAGCTAAGGGCAACCAATTTTTTTCTAATGAAACAAAACCTCGTCACATACAGTTGACAGTTACTTGAAATTTTGCCCTCTCTCGTCTGGAAAAACAGGTAACATTCATATAAGGAAGCTGGGCTGCATCAGAAAAAATTATTTTAAACCAATATTGCTCTGGGTAATCGATGCATTGTCATATCAAACAAAGAGCCAGTGTCTGAAAAAATGAACTCACTTGTTGCATTGGTAGAAATGCAAGTAGGAGCCATGATGTTCTCCCATGCAATGCAAATATTGAAGTCAATCTTCCTTTCTACACAAAGTTAGTAGGTAATAGACGCTCATGTGTATGAGGAGACCTTGCATCAAGGCTCACTTTAAATTCGTTATATTCCTAAAGTCTGGAGTAGGTAAAAGAGCTGAGCCTCTGCTCATCACTATTGCTGTAATTCTTTTGTTTCACAAACTGTTTCTTAAATGGTAAAGGCCTTTCAGCCTGTACAGCTGAGATGTTCAAGCTTCTCAGAAGAAGGCCACTTTAGTTCATGTAAAAAATTTCTTTGTTCAGGCTAGAAAGCAGGAAAGTCTGCATTAAGTAATCTGAGTGAAATAATTGCAGTCTTGATAATTCTTCATGACTCCCACATTAAAAACCTCTCTTTCATGGAAAGGGGGTTGGGTGAAGTAGATATGTATCTCTTCTTAACTTGCAGTGATCCAATTTTACTGAATTTTTGTTTTGACCTGCTCCAAAGGCATAAAGTCGACAGAAAATTTAAGGTGGAAAATGTAGTCTAACAACAAATGACAACAAATCATTTGCATCAGGAAAGCTGCTTATCTGTCTGAATGGCTACAGACATCTGAACGTGGCAAATTTACCTAGCTAGTTGAGACTTCCACCTTCAACACAACACCAGAATGAAATCTTGCAAACAATTTAGTAGTGTTTTAGCAGTTTCCATGAAAGCAATGATGGTTAAATGCCATCACTGAGGGATTCAGCAAACAGACTGAGAAGGAAGATAAAGCTGTAAATCAAAAGCAACAGTTGGCATTTACAGGTTTTAGAGCCTTTCAAAGTATACAGGATCCTTCAGAGGAGACTATAATCATACTCATCTGAGTGGTAAGTGATGCTAACAAGTTGCAAAGTGGAAGCTAAAGGTCAACAAGGCCAGAGAGTCACCCTTTTTAATAAAGCTGCACTTAATGTCTGAGATTTTCTTGGCAGTCCTCAAAAACACTTCTTAACAGCCCTCTTCTTTGGGTATCTCAGCATAAAGCAGAGGAGTCATTTGATAGACAGGGCTTAAGAAAGTATTATGGGGAAGACAGTCTGGCAGTAAAGGCAGCAGATAAACAGAGAATCTCAGGTTGGCTGTACCAACAGAGCATGATGAACAGTGTCTGTTCACTCATTATTGTGATGGTCTGCAAAGTATTTCATTTGAACACAAGAAATGTGAAAATAGTCTTGGAGGCATCTAAATTCTCAAGAAGCAGGGCTGATTACAGGCCTTAAGAAGTAGCCTTGCTTTAAAACATCTACTAAATCACAAGGTAAGACACCAAAGAGAAGCAGTATTGGCAATCACAAGATACTCACAAGATACCTTGCAATCAGCACAAGAAGTTTCCCTTGAATTCATTACAGCATTCTAGCAGAACTACAGTTGCAACAGATGTCAGCAAGAGATGATTTTACATACTAGGTTTCCAAATCACAGGAATAATCCTAGCATGTGGGGTAAGATTTAGTTAGGAAAGGAAGCTGAAGAATCAGTTTAGGTTATGTAAACTCTGGGAAAAAAGCAACAAGAACTTTTTCCTTCATTTTATGTCTATTAAAAGCTATAAAAATTGTAATCAAAGAACCACTCTTCAATAACTGGCCATTTTTGATGGAGTTATATGTATACACAGCCATATGTATATTTCCTGTAGTCTTTGACAGCTTGCATCAGAATCAGATTTAGTGAGCACATCTAAAATAATCTCAGTTAAAGAACAGAATTTCAGAGGCTTTCTCTGCCACCCTTACAACATTTTTTTTAAGGCTTCAAGACCTATGTTACATATTTGAGACATTGCTCTCTGACCTGGTTTAAGATGGATTATATGTTAGTATATGAACCAGTGAAAGAGTTTCAATTTTGTAATACTTCTCTGTGGAGTAAAGCTCTGAGTACTTGCATACCAAAGTATTCATGGAACACAAAAATTGTAAGAATTTTGTTCTACGTCTGGAAAAATTGCTGCCTGGAAAGTTGAATTAGTTGAATTTAACTGAGGGGGAATAAAATTTCTGAGAGCAACAGTAACTAATTTAGGTTATGCAAGTTAAAGCATCTGAATACTAGAAGTACAACAGGTCCAGTGTCAAATACCTTCTCTAACCTTGTTCCAGATTACTTTTTCTCACAATGCTTCCAATTTCTGGATCTGCTTCACTGTATATAAATAGTTGACCCATTAGTTATCTTTTCCTGACCCAATACAGTGTCCAATTATTTTCTTTTTTTCTCTTGACCCAGAAGAAATCTTTTCCAGGGCTGCACGCTGCTTGTTCAGGGAGGGAAGATGCATGTATCAAATCTTGCCAGAGTTCTTAGATTTCATAAAGTTGACATGGGTATTGAAAAATAAGATTAATTCACGTAGAATGCAAAAAGTAAAAGTTAAGCCACAGCTCAATGTGAGAGTGCGAGATTGTTTTCAGAGAGTTTTGTTTGGGCAGACAAATAATGGCCTTAAAGCATATCAACATCTACTCTGTGTTTGTTCTAAAAGACCAGATTTCCTGAAGCTGAACTTAAAACTTATGCTATTTTAGTACACAAGGGTCAATTCCACTTGACCATTTCTACTGAGTATGAATGGTTGAGAAGCAAAGGACATTACATACAGGGGATGGTATGCTGCTCAGGCAGAGAGTTTATGAAATAACCCCTAATCAAGTCTTTAAAAGCAAATTAAAGAAGAGTTGAAGCAAGAACATAGATCAGTTTGCAGTAACTTTTGCAGAATGTTTAGGACAAAATCCATTTTATTATTATTATCCTTTATTCTCATCAGAAATTCCCATTAATTTCTTCAAGGACTGGAAGGGGAGATAATAGCAAAAAATAGTACACTAAATATTCCACCAAGTCTTTCATTCTCTACACCAAGTCTTTGCTCCATTCACTCCGGTAATGCTGCTGCTGTTACCACAATGTCTCAGTGCCTTCTAGTAACGCACTAAACAACATGTCCAACATCTGTCAAGTGTTTGTGCTCTCTGTTTCTCTCCTCAGGGGAAGATGTGTGTTCAGCAGAGTGTTTTCCTTTAGAATTTATTTTTAATAAAATCTAAATGGCTGTGCTGTTTGTTTGTTAGAGGAGTCAAAGAAATAAGGCTTGCACTCAGGACAGTAGGTACACAGGATGCCGTAGCCCACGGCTATCTCTGGGGGAAGAAGTGCAATTTATGCCCAGGAGTGGGAAGAAGCAGTGGGCAGCTCCTAAGGGTGAAAAGGTGGGGAGTGCTTAAAAGGAGCTGTGACAAGGGGTTACTCATGCAGATTGTGAATTCAGGAAGGAGAGGGTGAGATTTCATTTTTGCATCTTTTACTCCTTGCATTCAAATTTCATGTTGCAAATGCAAATGCAGGAAAAAAGCTTCAGCTGAATTCCCACATACTGTCATCAGAGCCATTCATTGCTCACTGCTCCTGAGCACCCCAGATTTGAAACAAGAGGGCTATGACAGTGATGCCTGTGGAAGACTTGGGAGGGTATCTTTGCACACTTATTGCCTGCACTCTTTTAATGTCCAGCTCAGGATAAGTTCAAGAAATGCAAATGTATCTCTCACATGTATTTTAATAAGAGATTAGGAGAAAGGGTAAAAAAAAAAAAATTGCCAGGACCTTGCAGCTGGTGAGAACAGGTTAGAAAAGCAAAGTTCTGTGTATTGAGAATTAAATACTATGCAATTAGAAGGTAAACTTAGATGGCTTTCAACTCAATGATGTGCTCCTTTTCAGTCATTAAGAGTGATTCTAGAAGACTCTTATGAAAAGTCAGGAGGGGCCAGCTCTATCCTCCTCCCAGCAGTAACAAGTGAATTTACCTTTGACTGGAGTACACCTATTAATGGCAAATAAATAATTGCAATAATTTATTCAGTGGGTTCTTTTGTTCTTCTGAAATAATGATTTTGTGTGACTGTTTCTCACTTGAGGTTTTAGAATAAACTTCTACACCAGCTTTCACGTAAATAATGTGCCTAGTTATTTGTCCGTCCACTGATGTAAAAAGACTTTAACTACAGCCCTGTAGCTAAACCAACACAATTCTCAAGAAATATGCTTAAAATAAACACTGCAGACGAAACATTAAGTTGTCCTCAGGTGATATTTTACTATCCTTTATATCACAATCATCACTTTTATTCATTCCATTGTTAGCTTTTTAACAGCTAAAACCAGCATGATTTAGAAAGTGAGACATCTTTTGAGCTGGAAAGAAGCAGAGTTACCAAACAAAGCTTTAAAAATATCATTGTTCTCTGGCTTCAGAGACACATGTGTATTTCCCTTGTTACAGACAAATGTTGTCTATAAAGGAGGATTTATGTTTTACTGTTCCAAAATATAAATTTAGTCTCAGTGCTGTAGTCCCCAAAACTCCCACGCACTTCATTGGAAAATATACCTGAACAAAGACAGCAAGTTCTGTCCTTGGGGAGGCCAAGAGTAGATTTTTGTCTTAGATTTATACCAGCAGCATGTGGAGAGAGAAAATATGCAATAAGTCAAAGAGATTTTACTTATCAGAGATTTAGACAACCATTTGTCAGTACTTAACTGTATTTCTGAATGACTCATTCCCATTTCTAATACCTAGGAATACAGGGCATGTGTGGGAACACAATGTCTGCATTGATTTTAATCTGGTCTCTTTTTGTACTGTCTACAAATAGCTCAAAACGAACCCAATCAGATAAGCAGAGCAGAAAATGATTGCAAAAACACATATAGTAAGCTGCTCAGAGGCCTCTAAGAGGCCAAGAAACACACAAAACAGAAAACACCAAGGTAGAAAAGAACAGCTCATGAAAGGATATAGTTTCTCTATGCCATGGATGAATAATTCAGGTGGGGAAAGTGATCAGGCAGGGAAGAGAAAGATTTTCTTTTTAGGTGCAGGACCAGCTGCTGCCCTACTCGAAACCTTGTGCTAGCAACACATCCTTTTTAAGCTCTTCATTTTTGGATTCCAAGCTTCACGTCAAAGTAGGAATACATTATTTACACTAGACAGGTTGGAGAAGGCAGGCTTGCCTGCCACTGCACTAACAGTATTTAAAACATTTTATGTGCTCTGGTCCTCACTGAACTCCCTTTCACAGATGCCTGCTGCAATCCTTGGCTCCAGAATAGTGGGTGTGGTAGATTTTTGGGAAAGAATTTTCCTGTTATGGGAGAATTTTTCAATTTTTGAAGTTATTTCTGATACAGAATGAAACAAAATATTGAAATGTTTTATTGTTTTGAAAGCTGTTTTTCTGAAAATTATGTGAATCAAGGCAATTCAGAATTTTTTCAATAACAAGCTCTTTGTTTTCAGCCTTTTGACGTTTGTCTTTTTGCTCCACCTTTCAGTGAAGATGAACATTTCAAGATTAAATGCTCAAATAAAAGTATCAACCAAACTAATCATTGTGTTTTAAATTTTTCTGAATGAATTATGTCATTAAATTAAAAAGCTTCTGATATTGGAATATCCAGCATAAATACATGCCTCCAGAGTATTGTCATAGCCTTGACAAGTCAAGGATGTCCAACAAAAATTCTTTTCTGGTTTAGCCCTTTAACACATATTTCTTCTGCCATACTGAAGGTACCCTTTTGGGACCCAGGGTGGAAGGGGAGAAATGAACATGTGTTGTGGGAGAACAGACTCACCCCTAATCCAGAAGGGATGATAGGAAGAAGAAACTCTCATAGAAGCTTATACCAGGAAGAGATGAAAATCTGAGGTTAAAATAGTCAAAGAGTCAGAGAAGCATCTTTCACTACTCATATACAATATAAATTCCTTTTTCCGCATCAGAAGAAACAATAATCCCCCTAAGGGTACTGCAATTACATTGATTTTACATCATAATAAATCAAAGAACTGCCAAAATTGCTATAACAACAAGGATCAGAATTTCATATTTCCTTCCCTGTGTGGCCATGCATCTGCCCTTCATTCTTTCTGATAGGCATCTTTCCTTTGTGAACCATTTCTCTGAACACAATTATGTGGAAAAATGGAGAGGCTCACAGAAGTTCCTGAGGCAGTGCCAGCTGAAGGAGGCATACCCATAGCTTAGAGGAGTCCTTAGCTACGGCAGAGAGCCAGAGCTACTGCACCTCCCTTTCCTGATCCTGGAGCAAGTTCTACTTACAACCCAGGGTCCTCCCTGCCACATCCCAGGGCAGAACATATGACTGCAATTTGCCATCCTGGGACAAGTCTCATGTAATCCTATGCAGTCCACAGCAGGAGGAGTGCAGTCTGTAAAGAGCTGCCATGTAATTCATGTTTGCTGCTGCCTCCTGCACACATTTTCTGAGATCATCCCAGCAGAGAGCTATGAGTTTCCTCCAATTTGCCAGACCAAATATGCAATATTCTCAGAACTGGGAAGAACAGTGTTGCAGTGTTATATCACAAAGCCCTTCCCAAAAAGAACACAGGAACAATAAGAATTATTAGGCTTCCAAAAGCAAATGGAAGAGCAATTACATATTTAGAACTGTGGCAAGCCCAAGTAAAACTTGACTGTATTTTCCATCTAGAACAGAATCAGGTCTTTAAAAAGCTATTCTGAAGAGAGCGTAGGGTTTCACAGCCTGAAGGTTTCATGTCACCCTGTGTCCTGTGACGATGACTACCTCCCTGTTTACTTCGAACTGAATGGAAACTTGCTCATGTACCTCCTACACTTTTGCTAGCATCTTGATCCTTGTCTTCCAGCAGCCTCAGGGAAGGATTATGAGAGATAAAGAATCCCCCAAAAGAGGGAAAGAGGGTTTCCTAACCCTATTGCTTGGAAGAACCCGTTCTACAAGGGCAGTTTATTTTCTTGATGGCAGAAAAGTGTTGTGGAATTTCTGTGAGTAAATGGTTTCAAAATTGGACTGGTTTCCAGTGCAAATTCATTGCAGATACCCCAAAGCTTTGTGTAACACCAAGGAAGCTCAGGAATTTCCCAGAGCCTACTGGGTTTACTGAAAATCCTGCATGTTCCCCTGCCAAGTGTGGATCTGTTGAAGCCACAATGACAGAGAAACATCTCCATCTTCTCTATACAAGATAGGCACTGAACAGAAACACTAATCCCACCTTGGACCATATTATATTCCTCTCAATAATTTATCCATTTTTGACAGGTAACAACAAGCCTTCCCTTCCTGCAAAGCACAGGGCAGGGAAGACACTGAAAGCCATCAGGATCTCATCTACTGTACAGAGGGGTTAATTTGTGTCTGTGGAAACCCCATTGTACCTAGATGTCAGGGACGGGAAGGCCTGAGGGCCAGCAGGATGTCAGAAGAAGAAGAAGTTCAATAAGAAAACACTTAAAACCCAATAATTCAAGAGGATTATCACCTTAGAAATCTACTGAATGGAGCATATTGCTTGCCAAATAAAGAAAAAATGGGTTATTTATTGTTTTAGCAAGGATTTTATATTAAAGAAAACAGAAAGTTTATTGTATTCAAGTAATAAAGATAAGCAACAAGGAAACATTTCAGATTAAATAATCATCTTCTCTAAGAGCTAAATTGTTGTTTTACTGAGTTTTTTCTTTCATTTTAAAAATGAAAGTTCAGTTTTAATTAAACAATTGAATATTGAACCTCACATGTTTTTGGAACAGGCTGCTAGAAGGTGGGTTTTTTTGCCTTCAGCTGTCAGCGGGAATAAGTATCCTAAGAATACCAAAGACAAAGATATAAACACTCCTGACTTCAATCTGTACAATTTAAGATCAAGTTAGATAACTGCAAATGTGTGGTTTATATTCCCCAACTTTGCAGACACACTCAAGTTTACTAAAAATAAAAATTTTCCCTGATTTACATCTGTTTGGGTTTTGGGGTTTTTTTTTGGTTTTTTTTGTTGTTTTTTTTTTCTGTTGAGCTAAGGGTTGATTCTCCACCCACACATGTGACAGCAGCTAACTCCCAATTAATTTTAAAAGAACCTTAGTAAAAAAATGCTGGAGAGGGAATGAAGTTACTGGAAATTACGCATCTGGACTTCTCTAAAGTATAAGGGTTTTTCCATCATGCTGGAAGGTAATTTGACTTCAGGAAAAAATATACAATCCATGACTGGTTGATAGATTCTGGTGATTCATTTTTCATGTAGAAACATGCCCACTCTCACCATTTGAACCAAACACTAGTTTGTTTTGTTTCTTAAACAGTGTGAAAATGGCAGGATTTATACATCTATAATAGTTGCCAAAACTAGATTAAGACCAACCTAGCACAGATGTAGTATGACTTTCCATGGATGTAAGATCTTCAAATGACAGGAGACTTTCCTTTTAAGTGCTCAAATACAAGAAACTGAAAAATCTGGAAATGAGGTTGTGAATAGTTCTGTTATAAAACACTACATGAAATCATGGAGACTAATCATGCAGGCTGGCCCTCCTTAAAGCCCCATGACAGAGACAGTGGTGCAGGACAGGTTGCTGGTGTCCCATCTGGCTTTCACAGTGCTTGCTCCATCCCTTTCTGCAAGTGCAGAGTGTACTCATCTGCTGGGGACTTTCCTTAGCTGTATAGCAATGAGAGGGACTTGAAGCAATTCTAAAAGGAATTGGTAGTTATACAGAGCAACCCTGAGGGAGACATGTCATAAGCTGCATCAAAATTCAAAAAAGGTTTCAAGGAGATGATCCTGAAGCATTCATACTGAGCTCAGCTTCAGCACGGAAGGAAAGCATTACCTCAGGCCTCTGTGTCACACCTAAACAACTGAGGTGAAGCACATCTTTAGCTTCAAGCATTGTAAAGTTGTCTACATTAAACCAGTAATGGCAAAGAGTGAGGCATAGCCCAGGGATCCCTTATCTCACTGTAACCAGGGTCCCAAATCCATGGATTGCTGCTCTGCACAGGCCACAGCTTGGCTCTTTTCCTGGCACCTCACATACACAACATCACTTACCTCCATGGGGTAAAGGCATGCAATCCTAATGCTCAGCCTTTCATCTGCCTTGTCTTTGTATCAGAAAGAAATTACAGTTTTATTCCATACATTTATTTTTAAACCATGTCACTTTTAACATACCAGGGGTAAATGGAGAGATCAAAACGATTTGTAGGGATGGTGTTCAGTTAACACAGCATCCATGGTGCTGCAGCAGAACAAAGAGAAGCATGCAGGGAGACAGTGCAGAGAAAAGCCTCGGAAAACCTGCAGTGCAGCAGGATGAGTAAACTAGCTAACAAAACACTTGATATCTTTGTACAGCAAGCCACAGCAAATGAGGCATGAAAGAGTAATCTGGGCATGCACTTAGTGAAAGGAGCAGATTGAAAAAGAAAAAAAAACAATCATATAGCTTCGAGCTGTGATATTGAAAGAGGAATAATAAATTAAACAGTTCAGGGTTAAAGAAAAAAGTGCATTTGGAAACTGTGAAAAAAACTGAAATATGATTTGCTGTTTCTTTATTTCACGTAACTTAAAGACAGAAGAGACCTTTGTATCATCTATTTTGTCTTCCTGAATAATACAGGCTTTTATATTTCTCTCCTCTTTTAATACTTAGGTTACCTTTTCAAGTACAGTTAAATCAATGCAATTCTTAGGTACATGAAAACAGGTATTCCTGATTAACTGTGTCATTGAACTACACTGTTAGGCTAAAGGACAGAAGGATTATTTCTGTCCTTCAGAGAATAAACAGTTCCACTCCACAGGCAAAGGACAGGGAAAACAATTCAGCTCATAACTGAGGCCTGCCAAGGAGATAATAATCCACACAACTAACTGAAAAACAAAACTAAAACCTATCAAAACAGCTGCTTTTCCCAGCTGCAAAATTTATATTTTCCCCAAAACTGACTATATTTTAAGTGCACAAAGAAAGCTCATCAGTATATGTACATCCAGAGCAGACTTCCCATTTTTATCCTAACCTCTGCTTGCTCTTTCCATTTTCATTCTCAATAAACGGCCCTCCTCATCAGTTTTGGAGAAGTCAAGAGACAAGCAAAGCAAAAGACTAAAATAAAAATGGTCAATTGTTCTTAAGGAAACAGAAGAGGGAGAAAAAAGAAAGAAAATATTCTTCTCCATTCTTACAGTCATAAAAGCCCTGAAGCATAAGATTTGATTAAAACCATATCTTGATTTAAAGCTGAAAGTGCTGTGGGCACACCTAAGGCAATGCTTAACCCTCTGTTCCCTAAACGAGGCTCAGTGATTTCCACGGGGCTGCTTGAGTGCTGCAGCAGATAAGACTCCAGTGTGAAATATTACTGTGGAGAAAGAGCTGCAAATCCTTACTTACAAGGGGAGAAAACAGTGAAAAGGCTAAGTAAAGGTTTCAAAGTAAAAGAGGGAAAGAACAGGGAAATGTAAGGCACCTAAATACACTAAAGGCTATCCAGTTTAATACTTAACATAAAAGATAGCAGGATTTTCCCCAAAGTTGAATTAAAAGCCAGAAGCATATATAAATCTTGTTTTAACAATGTCAAACAGAGAATCCAACACTGTCTCGGATCTTCTATTTATTCACCCTCACCTGACATGTGGATTGAGCACCAGTTCCCTATGTTCAGTATTCCTTTGACACATACAAAGTTCACCACAGACAAGGTCATTTTCTTCTTACTTAATTCTCTCTTGTCCACATATCCCAACACAACATCAGTCTTTCATGATAAGCCTTTAACACAGTTCTAAAAGAGAGGTGGTTATCCATGAAGGCATTATCCCTCCTTACTGGCTAACACAGGGGGGAAAAAAAAGAAAAAGAAAAAAAGAAAAAGAATGTAAGGAACATCAGTGTCTATCATGGATACAGTCTGATTATATGATCTTCAGATGTACCAGTTGTACTACTCTGGCTGTCAGCCTACCAAATTCTAAACTGGTACCTCACACCACTGTGTATCATAAGACTGTTCTCATGACTTACTACAACTTGTTATGTCTTCTTCAGATTTGCTATTGACGATTTAAATAACAGCTTTACTTCTTGTGAGAGATATATAACAAGTTTATCTACTCAGAGGCAGATGTATCTCACAATGGATTTCCTGATATGTTGGGGGTTTTTTTAAGTGTCCTGTCATTGACTTCATGTATGTCAGGATTTTAATTTGTCTTTTAAATAGCTTATTATTAAAGCAACCAGTTTTCTGGATTTTAAGGAGTTATCACTTCTCACTTTCTTGGAAGGAAAGCTGTAAAATATCCAACCATCTTTTTTTAGTACTGCCTACATGAAGGTGATGATTTCACTACACCAAAAATCATTTCAATTTTGAGGAAAATGGCAATTCTTAAAGCTCTAGATACATTCATGAAAGTTTGTACTATATTCTGCTCACATAAATGGGCAGAGAACACATGAGAGAAAAAGGTGCTTTGTACAAAAGCAAACATCATGTGTTTAGGCCAGAAACACCTTTTTTGTCCATAAAAAGAAAGTCTCATTATCTTGCGCAAAGTGATGGATCTTGGATTAAAGAAAGACTGCATATTAGTAAAAAGTTAGGGGTCACATTGAATCTGCAGCAAATACGATCTATGCTGGAGTTACCAAGTGAAATTCTTGTGTCTCTATGCTTGTAGCTGCCATATGGAGGCAAAAGCCATTTTTATGTTGATTTACAGTTTGTATCATCTTACCTCACCATTACCTGCATTGTTCTACCCTGGCACAGGTTCACTGCCTCTACCCTGTATAAGGTTTATACAGGGGCGAGCAGAGGAGAATCAGCTTTACCAGGTTGCTGGGGAAAGGATGCGATAACAGCACTTGATACCACATAAAGAAACTGGAAAAAGAACTAACCTGAAATACTCTGATAGATACACAGGGGAGAGAAAAGAGAAGAGAAAAAGAGAAGAGAAAAAGTCCATTGGAATCACTTGCAAACTAGCACAGAGACAAGGATTAAGCAGTGGTTTCCTAGGAAAAATAAGCAAGGGGCATAAACTGCTTAACCTAATCCCATGACATAAAAAGGAAACAAAGACCAACTGACAGAGAACAAAAAAGGGGAAAGAGAAAACAAGGCTTTCTCTCTTTTCTGTAGTGTCTGTGGTTTATCAGATACTACACACCTTGAAGAGCAATTTAATTGGATGAAGAGCTCTCTGTTATTATCCAACCACATAATCACATTAAAGTTTGACTTATTCGCTTCAACCAGAACAAGTAAGTAGCAAAGGGTCAGGGAATTATGTAAATTGGAACATGCATTTCTCCATGAACACTGAAAGACTAAGACTGACTTAAACTATAAGAAATGCTTTTTATCTTCTTAAAACCAATTTCCAAAAGTAAAACTCCAAAACAGATGTAATCATACATGAGTTGTTGACTGTCCTCTCTTAAACAAATCAGCAAATGATGTATGTCACCACAAAGCATGTTAGCTATTTTCAGCAGCTTTTCATGTGTGTTATGAACTGATCTGTGGCTTATTTTAACTACATATAGCAGCAGCTGTGGGGTAAAGAATTTGAGATGTCAACACCCAACAGAAAATGGTCTCCTGTGGCTTTTGTGTACGTCATGTAATGGCTACTCTGGACTGTAATTCTTCCCGATAAACATCTAATTCCCTCTGGTGTGCAGGCACAGAAAGTGACTGCAGCCATGGTGGGGAGATAAACATTTCTCTGCAAAGTGGCAGTGAAGAGGAAGGAGGCAGGAGAACTGAGAAGCAAGATGTAAAGCAGAGCCCCTACTTCTCTCCCCCAAATCTACCTGGGCACCAAATTATGATCTATTCACATCCATAATTCAGTTTCAGTGGGCTTTTTTTTTTTTTATTCCAGATGCTATTTATTATGAGCATAACTTTAATACTTTGTTTCATCTTTACTTATGTAGCCCCCAATTGCCTATTNTACTCAGCCTCCGAATTTAATTTTCGGGGGCTGTTTTTTTTTTTTTTAGTCCAGATGCTATTTATTATGAGCATAACATTAATACTTTGTTTCATCTTTACTTATGTAGCCCCCAATTGCCTATTCACAGCTGCTAGTGCATATAAATGATCCTGGCCAGACATGCCTTAATCACCATTTAATTTTTTTTCATGCAGCTTAGAAGATCCCAAACCATCAGAATAGTGTGAGAACTTTTTTTGTTATTTCAGTGTGCTGCAACCTAGATATGCAGTAGTGAAAGGTGCAGTTGAAAATTGAGATCCTTTCCCTGTATTACTAAACCACCAGACTAAATTTGAAAGTTTTATTAAGAGATGAAGTTGTCTTTCTACTACTGTTTTGGTGTTCACTGACAGAATTATATATGAAGACCTTAACCAGCTCAGTGAGGTAGAGCTTTTTCATTTTATTTTAAAATTCCTGCAATTCACCATTAAGTTATATCCACTGTTTAATGGGAAATTATCAAAGGGCCTGGGAATACTCTTGGTTTAGGGCAAAGTGCTGAAACTTCATGCACACTAGAGATACCAAGCAGCACTTCCACATGAGTAGGGAAAGGACTGAAGTTAAGATGAGTCACACTAAAGAGCTCTCACTGTCTCTCTCTACCCCCTTCCCTTCTCTCCTCCCCTCTCTCCCATTTGGCAGACAAGAAGGTAGGCAAGCTGGAAGCTTTCAGTTCTGCCTGATAGTCTAACAAAATACCTAGTACAGATGCAGGGAGCCAGCATAAAAGCATGGTGTCTGATTAGATGAGATACCAGGAGCCAAGAAAAAGATTGCGGTGCCTGCTGAGTTGAAACGGAAGTCAGGTTGAAAGGAGATGTTCCTCGCTCAGGCAGGCAGCACAGACACTGGGGAAGAGCAGGAAGCGAAAGACGAAAAAATGTAGGGAATGTTAATGTTTCAGAAGAAAATCTGAAGCAGATAGCAATTAAAAAGACAAATAAAACAAACATCAATCACATACTCTAATCTTATCACAAACGGTAATCAGTATCACTAAAAGACACTTCAGGACGTGTGGAAGTAGAAAGCTCCATTGAAGGCCAGAGAGGAATTTCAGATACTCACTGCCATTGACAAGGCTGTACACATGGTTTAAAATATGTACATCTATGCTTGAATGCCGTCCTGAACAAAGCTATTGCATTCCCAAGCTCAAATTCCTGTCATATGTAGAATAGAACAGAACTGAACAAAATAGAAAGAATAGTTCAGTTGGAAGGGACCTACAACAACCATGTGGTCTGACTACAAGGTACATCAGCTTTTTGTGAATTATAAAATATAAAAACGGTATTAATAAGTCTAGAATTTTACACAGCTTGTTGTGGTGTCTTCCTTCCTCCCTGACACACACACAAAAAAAAATTGGTGGGGATACTAAAACGAGCAAATGGGTAAGCAAGAAAGGTAGGACTGAAAATGTCACTGGGGTCAGCAGAGAGAGTGAATCCTTTAAATAGAAAGAGGTGTACACAGTCAAGGAGAAGTTCTTAATCAAAAAAAGAACTAAGCAGACTACCCCCACTGAACTGATTTGTCTTTGTTCCTCTATGTTATTACTCACACTGGCTGTTCGATTTAATTATGATTAGCACTTGTGGGAGCCAGAAGTGGGTGATGGGCAGGAAGACACAGGAGTGCTGTAATGCAGCAAGTGACTGATCATTTCAGGATCCTTCATGACCTCCTCTGTGCCTCTTAAGTGGGAGGGTAAAAGCAAGCAATAAAAGGACCAGCCATTTTTCTCTTTTTCAGTATTATGCATTCCACATTTCTAGACTTCCTTTAACTCCCACTAGACACTTGAAAAAATCACAATCTTAAATACCAGGCTTTATGAAAATTTAATTTAATTTTTCTTTAAAAATAAATATTTGAAAAATAATTTTTAAATGTTTGCAATCATGCAGATGAATCTTGATCAAATCACCGTTCAATTCCTAGTCCCTGTGTAATTACTTGCGTAAAACACCTCTTGTGAATAGCAAGTAAATCATTAGTGATTAGATTTTTTTTGGATTGTTTTGAAGAGACCCAGCTGCTGTCTTTATGTCAAAGAACATCCATAAGGCACCAGTGATTAAACAGCATGGTATTTTTGCATGTCAGACATCACATGCTTGGATATTAATCACGCTTAGTGCTTTTCAGATGCGAATTGTGAAGCATTCTCAGTGAAAAACAGTTCTAGTCCCTCTTTACAGACTGGGAAGCCAAGGCACAGGCCAAGTGACTTGCTCACCTCATGCAGCAGATCTGAGGTCGCAGCCCCCAGATTCCAGCAGGGGAAAATTTGCCTTTGTTTCCTGACTTTTCACCCACCTTTTATTTTCCAATTCAAGCACCGAGACAAAGAAAAAATCTGCATAATTTTATAATAAAGAAAACAAAAACCCCAAATTACAATACAAAAGAAAACCCCAAATCTCTAAGAAGACGGCGAGCATATTGCCAAGATTAGAACTGAATTTAAATTAGAAAAAAACTACTAACCTTGCATAATCTTACTTTTTGTTTCTAAAAGGAAATATAGCAAAGCTTTTTCCAGAATAAACATCTATTCATTCGCCCTAAATCAACAACTGAAAAATAGCTCTCCTGTCCAAAAATTGTCATATTGAAACATAGCTCTACCCTCATTACTAAGATATATATGTAGAAAGAGAAAGGGAAGCATAAGGATTTCTCTGCTTAATTGTGATAGCAGCAAGAACTGTTTAATATATCTGCAATATATGTTTTCTGCATAAAATATGGTGGCTTTGCAAGTGACTCTCAGAAGTAATTTTTCACTGTTTATATATAAAAATATACATATGAAACATTCATTCAAGCATATATATAATGTTTCATAAGCCAAATGGAACAACAGCTGTAAATCATTACCAAAGTGAGAAATTAAAACCTTCTTTTGTGTCAGCTATGTAGAGGGCAGAGTTATTTATAAGATACCCTAAATATATAGTTGAGTTTCCTACTGAACTCAAAAAAAGGTACAGAAGCTACTCATAAAGCTGAGTCAGTGACTGTAAAAAGATGAGTTTATGGAGCAGTGCTGAGCTGGACCAGAGAGATCATGATGACATTTAGTGGTTACAATACCACTGGAACAGCAACCAACTCCTCCAGAGGAAGTGGTAATGTGCTTACTCAAATTTTCTGCCCTCCCTCAGGTTCCTGAATTCACAATCTGAAAGTCTTCAGCAGGCTTATATCTGGAGACAATAATGTTCCTTCACTTCCTTGCGCAGGAAGCTTTAAATTACAAGGATGGATTATTTTAATTGCTACTCTTTGGGTTCTCTGCTTGAGCTATTGGTAAACATCTATGGCAAGGCATATGGATGTCAAAGTAATAGCTGTATCAGACCATGGTGTTTTGCAGACACTGCATTATAAACTTTGCACCCAGCATATGCAATAAAGAATATAAGTGGAATATTCATAAAGAATTTGTAGATGGTAGTAGCTTTATGTTGCAACATTGGTAAATGGCCCACTAAATTAACCAGCATGTGTCATCAGCAAGCAAGTCTTGAAGACATGGAAGAAGCTCTGAATTGCTGACAAAGGAAGTCAGGGACCCTATAGTGCTAAAAACCTGTTTCAACTATTTCTATTTCTGCATCCTTCTGATAGTAAAATCCTAATGTGAGTGCTTCTATAAATTAATAAATAAAATTCAAGCTCAAATTCTGGATCCAAATGTGTTTGGGTTATGATTTTTTCAGGCTCCTTAAATGAGAATTTGGGTCAACACTGCTGTTATCAAGAAATATTTAGTAGAATTTAAAGGCACCATTCCTTACTATGGACATCACAAATCATATCCTCCAGTGCAGAAAGAGAGATGCATAATAAGGAGTAAAATGTCCTGCAGTCATCTCTGAGTCTTGCAGGGCCTTTTGCTAATGGCAACCCTTTTCCAGGATACTGTCACACGCAGTACAGAAGGGAGCAGAGCATTTATTCCATCCTCATCTTCACCAGCATGTAGCATGGCTGCCTGCTGTCAGTCTTCAAATATCAGGATACTTGCTGCTACCACATCAGATCCCATACAGCTTGTTTTCCCTTTTTAATCATAAGCTACTACAGCCTCCATGGGCAAGCCTGAGAAGAGACAAAGACAGGAGGGGAAAGAGAAGGAGGTGAGAGCTCCTGTGGCCCAAAAAGAAGTGAGAATCCGTAAAGGCTTTCCCATTAGTTTCAACAGAGCATGCAGCTGATTTTNTTTTTTGCCTCCCTTTCCTGAGAGATTGCACTTCACTTCCTCAAGCCCTCAGCATCTAACTCCCTTTCAGACCTGGGCTCCCTGAGCAGTCTTTCATTTGGGGCTAAGGAGTCAGCCCTACCTTGAAGTGCAGGTTCCCAAGCCATAGCTTGTAATAGTAAGCAGCGTCAAAGTCCTCCATAAAACTTTCTACTCCCTCAGGGATGGAAAGAAGGGCAGGTTTCACTGTTTCTATTTTATAGAGGGAAAAAAAAATTAGGTTCTAAAAGAGTCATCCAGTGAACAGGAAGAGAGAGATTCTTCGGGTCTTACTGACCACGGCTGAGGTGTCCTAGGGTCCTATTTCACTTTCAGTTTGCCTTTACAGCAAGGCATGCATGCAGCATGTAGTGACACATCTGAGTGAACAGCTATTTGTTCCACATCATGATTTTATGTCAGTTAAATTTCAAACAATGTGGTGCTGCATACAGGGACGCTGATCAGGGGCTGTGTAAATTGCAAGGCTCTTCCACCTACCTTAACATGCAAACTGCTGAGTGAAGGCAAGAGGATTGCAGTGCACACGTGCACAAGTCCCTAGACAACTGAGTGCAAACACAGCAGATGGTGACAAGGCAGTAGCAGCAAAGAGGTAAAACTGTCAAATTTAAAGCTGAGCCTAAAGGCATCTCTACCTTGCTTTTATTATCAGTGGTGCTGAATTCGCCAAAGTTCTAATACATAGCTATAAAGAGGATAAAGAAGGAAATAACTGGCTCTTTGGTAGGTGGTGGGGTTCAGAGTTTGCTCTACCTGGGCAGCAGCTTTCCCCTCTGAGCCAGCCAGTGTAGTCCTGTGCTAAATAAAATGCAAACCCAGATTAAAAAAAAAAAAAAACAAAAAACAAAAACAAGAGAATGTGTATCATTTCAGTTATCTTCATCCATTTTCCAGCTAACCACTTAATCACAAAACTAAGTAGTTGATTTTCATGGATTTATTGTAAGGGGAGGCAGTCACAGACAAATTGTCTTCAGCCTCATTACCAAATTTTCTGGAAAATACAGGAAGCAAAGTCCTGATCTAATTGTGCTGTTTCCTGATGCCAATAATTATGTACCCAATACTAGAGCTAAACTACTGGGATTTATCTGTCTTATCAAAAATATATTAGATTAGCTTTTGCTTTCAGCTAAGCAACATTGCTTTTAATTTTTGTAGTCTTGTTTAATCTCTTTGGTAATTTTGCAAAGAATTAAAAGACTGCTTGGCTAAACTAGTTCTGGTTGCATTACTATCCTAAATGAGCAGATTTCCCTCTTGTTCTGGTCTAGTTAATGCTTCCAGGTATGAGAGCTTGCTCATGGGAACTCCTGGGTAAGGAGCCAATATGACCAACCTCTAGACCCCTTCCCTAAACACTACACGTGTAAGGTCTAACAGCTTGTTCTGTTCCTTTCTTCTTTACAAGGGCTGACAGTGAGCTTGGGTTTGAACAGCTCATAACTCCGTGTTTCCTGTAAGGACTGAGTCTCATCTTACAGCAAAAGCTTTCCCAATCTGTGCCTGCAGAATCAGTTACCCCAATGCTCAGCCAGGGTGGAAGGCAACACACACAGGCTGTGGAGACACAAAGGAGCTAACATAACAGTATAGGCATTCCCACTGACATGGTAATATGCTTCTTTCAAGCAATTAACGCAGGATTCAGCCCCTTTTCCCCCTAATTTCTTCCCCTTAAAGCAATGATTCTGGCTTAAAAGGTGTAAATGCATACATATGCACACACACACACACACACACACATATATACACACAAATTTTTGAACAATAATGTGGTTGTCTTCTTAACCTACTACCTTTTAGAATTATTAAGCTTTTCCTTACATTTTCTTGACTAAAAGGGATCTATTCCTCTTTGGCAAAAAACAAATCAGCAGTTTTGCATAATTGCCTGAATCCAGGAAGTGGAGAAAGCTAGTAATTTGAGCAAAATTAATATGCTACAATGGAAAAAAAAAAAAAAGATTCCTACATTTGTGTTCAGCCTAGTATGAGTGCAAACCATCAGTGTTATACCTTCAAAAACAGGGAAAACACAAGGGTCCATCCTGGAGAGTAAAGATATTAAGGGATTTTTTTTTTTTGCCACAAGTTGGAATTAAAACTAATTCCAGTGAAGAAATCCTGGCCATTAGAAGTCAGTGAGGAATCTACCATCACCTGTCCAGACAGAACGTCACTTTTGGTGTTAAATATATTCTGCTTGCTCTATTTTATTATCGTTTATCATTTAAAAACGTTTGCACTGATAGTTCATTCATCTGAGAATAAAAGATTTTCAGTTAATGGAAATAAAAGTATTAGAAATATTTTAAATCACTATAGACAAACAATGAAATGCATATTGAAAAGCATATTAAGGCATATAGTTTTAATTAAAATTAAAAGCTCATAGATGTTTTGCTTTCTAAAGTTGCCTTATTAGGAGCCAGAAAAGAATGACACTATCCTTCCTGCTTATCTATATCTATTCATTTTCATAGCACAAATCCCTTTGTAACAAATTTTCCCTCTAGTGGCCCAACTACTTTAGAGTCTTTAGTAGTCATTATTTTCTAAAAACACTGCAGTAATTTTAATCCTCCAGACTTATAAGACTTCACATAAAAGAGTAGAAATATACTACAGAACACAAACAAGTCACTTTTATATTAAAGCAGCCCTGACTAGATTAAATCTGTGGCACAAGAAGCTGAGTATATAACTATTCAAGTAAACATCCATTTAGGTTATATATTAAGCCTTTTTATCACTTGCTGTATTATAAGAAACAATATACTATTTTAGCATGATTGTTGCAGTCCTGTTCTCTGGGAAGTAGTTTAAGGTCTCTTTCCTCCCCACCGCAATTTTAAACCAAATGATACACCCATTTCCTCAATGGCAAGCTTCTTGCATAAAATTCAATAGCAATTTTAAAATCGTTCTTATGCATAGGATTCAAAGTAAATTTACAAGTAGAGCACGTGTATAGAATATTTAAAAGTATTTATCTTGATAACCACCAGGAACTTCTCTTTGACTTTTTACTTAAAATGCAATGAAGTGCCTTCATAATCTCTGCAATTTTTAAAATTGGAATTCTCTATTTTATACAGTCATGAAGTTTCAAGGACAGAATTCTAGAGGGAAAATATTTTTTACTTTCACATATCACAGTCTAGACACTCACATTGTCATCCCAGCTTTGGAAAGGTTGTATTTCTGTCTGTCATACAGACCTACTGATCTTTCTGGAACCACTCAGTCTCTGAAGAAATGCACAGAACTGTTTGTCTGAAATTACAGCCTTAGAAAAACCCATATTTGATCTGTTGCTCCAGTACTTGTAGTAATGAAGTTAAGGATGACAGTGTGTATAGGCATTCACAGCAGCAAACTCTGTAAGATCAAAAGTGAAAAAAGCTTGACTTTGCAGGAGACAATAGACACTTGTGCTGTCTTGAGGGGGAAAAAATGAAAAAAAAAAAAAAAAGAAAGAGTTCACAACAAATGGCATCTTTTGCCAATTTTTAAGCTGGCCACAGTCCACACTGAGAACTGGGGCAATTTTTAGAAAGCAGTACTGTTAATTGTTGCTAAGATCTTTCTGGACTAACTGGTGCCTTCCTGCACTACAGTTATTTCAGTTTAAAGTTATAAATGAGCACCAAGTTTCTGCCTCTGTATTTTCATGACCTTCCAAGAAGAATGATTCCTAGTGTTCAAAGAATACACAGATGGAAGTCTTGTCACAGGAATGCTAAGACGGCTCAAAACTTTCTCTGTGAAGTTAACTAATAAAACATACAAACACCTCCTTTCCAAAGAGCCCAACAGGGATGATGTGAGCTCATGCCATACAGATTGCATTCCCAGAGCTTGCCCATCATTTTCTCCGAATCAAAAGCCAAACCTCTTAATTTTTGTTACCAGGTAGAGAAAATTTTTTCTTTTACAGACCATTCTCTTTAAGGGGCATATATATTGTACTTCCATTACAAAACTATCAGCCTGTCTGTGTGACATCAACTTTTGGGTCTGAAGGACAAACTCTGAAGGAACAAAAACTTGGTTTTTTTTCCTGAAGAAGGAACTAAATGGTCCTGAAAGTCTCTAACCTTCTGCTGTAATGACTGTTTCCAGGCCACAAGTCATAACATTAACAGCCAGTGGTGGTGATGCTGGACTGAATTCCTGGCACAAATTAGGGATTATGAGCAGCTGCAGGAGGAGACCATGGTTCTGATGGTGTCTCTTCACCTGAATCAGTTTCAATTACTTCAGACGCTTGATCAAGGCAAAGAGGTATCTTGGTTCAGTTTTCCTCTGGAGTCAACAGAGAGAAATAGGGAGCTTCCCAGGAAAAATGAAAACTTCTCAGCTCCTAAGCCTCTTCATCCCTTCTAAAAGGGTATGATATTCAGGTGTATCAAGGCATTACTGGATAAAATAACCTTTACAAGTGCTATGAATGTGGTGCACATTTGAATGCCCCTCCTTTCTGCACTAAGGCATCCATCTCAAAATGTTTCTAATTTGCACTTCCTTTTTGACACACTGTAAATCAAAATCTTTTCATGGAGTGCTCCTTAGAAGGCATATTTATGTAGCTGATTTTTAATGCTTGATTGTAGTATTTTGCCCACATCTCTCTTGAGTCATATCTTCTTTGTTACAGACTATCTTTGTGTTTTGCAAGATGACAGAAGACAGACTGCAAGTCAATGATGAGACAGCATTGCTTATTTTCCTCTCATTGTGGCTTGTTCCATAATGTGAAGGTGGAGCAGGTGATGAGTCTATTTTAAGCAAAAGAGAGTTCTGTGCTGGCTCCCGCCCTGCTGCATTACAGATTCCCCATAAGGAAACAGCTCAGAGGAACAGGAGAGACACTAGAGAATTAATCACAGTGCTCATTCCTGATGAGAGCACCAAGCTATTGGATGACTTCAGGTAGAAAGCCCTAGGATGTGCTGTGGAAGAGGCTGGGGGTGAAGAGAACAGCTCAGGGATAGAGATCCTCAAGTTAAAGAAAGAAAATTATACTGTTTGAAAGCCTTGGCAGGGGCCAGGGAAAAGCCCCTGCAGCAAAGACTGAGACAGTTACTTGTATCTCAGGCAACATTTTAATAAGCTCAAATCTCAGGAAACTGAACTCTGCAAGAAATAATTTTAGGTTCATTTCAGTACTGAGAGAACCTGAAGGAAAATTTAGCAGGGAATCTCCATGGGAACGTTCTTCCAAAACTATAGGCTTTCCCCAGAGCAGTATGACCTTCCACGCACTCCTGCCACACAGACCTCTCTCAGGAAGCCTCTCTCCTGGTGAGCAGAAAGGTGCTGACTCAGATCACAGAGGAGGAGGATGCATTGGGCATGGTGAGTAATATGGTAGAAGAGTGGCAGATTTGAGCCATTTGGTGAGGGAAGGCAATGGGTGTTTTTCCATGAGAAGATTTTGAGCCAGTTTCACACCCTGTGACTGTAGACAGGCTGAAGTGGTTGCATCACATTACAGATCAGGGAGACCAGCTGGGCCACCACAGAGGATCAGAGACCAGCAGAGAGGTCTTGGCCACTAAAGGCTTGCTGGGTGGGAGGGGAACATGAGAAGGGAGAAAACTGTGGGAGCAGAAGACTGAAAAGAGTTGACAGGTCTGGCTGGTGGGAGCCAGGGGACTGCGCCTTTATAGGCTTTTCAGAGCTATTGCAACAGTGGTGTTAGAGGCAATGTTCCAGTTGCTCAAATAAGCTAACTCAGCCAGATTTCCCAGCTCTTAGTGATTCCTGGATGCATACCTGCATGCTTTCATCTTCTGCAGGGCTCTTCCAACAGCTGAAATACTCCAGAGGGTTAGGTGACTCTGAGTGCTGGGGATCACATGAACCTATCACACCAGATTTCTGTCTGTCCCAGATGAGACATTGTGCTGAAAGCCTTTCTAAATCCCAACCTTTCTAACTGTCTTCTGCTCCCTATAACTGCATGTATCCGGGTTTGTAAATTAGCAAATGTACCTAACAAGAAAAATCAAAACAGACTTTCTACATATTCTTGAAACTAGGTTTTGGAAGTTGTTTTACCACTCTGTCCTTATCACCTGACAGCACTTCCTCCTTAATTTTGTTCATTATTCCTTCAAAGAGGGCTCTTGCCCATGTTATCCCTTTATGAAAGCAAATTCACCTCTCAAATGAGGATGTAAGTAGATGGTTGTATCCCGTGAAAAAGCACAGATAGATGGGAAGGTATTTTAGGAAACTGAAAAGGTGATGAACATTTCATGACTTAAATTGGATATAAATGTTACTTGTGTGTATGCCAGCAGGAAAAAACAGCGCAGTCGCAAAGGGACTGACCCCTTCCTTGGTCTCATTCTGACACCATGACAAAAACAATCAGAATCATATGGATCCACTGAGAGCACAAGGACATGACCTGGAGGCCTACAGTTCCAAACAGCCATGACTCAACTTCCTGTACTTGAAGGAGAGTCAGAACAAAAGTATCTTAGAGTCATGTTTCTGAAGTTGGAGAGAAATGATTATATGTTCACTGCAAGTCTCCGAGGTGAATGCAGTGTATATGGTTCCAGGTCTGATGTGATCATGTGTATTCTCAGGAATTTGAGAGCTCTAAGTGCCAGTGAAGAGGCAGCAAATGCTCTGAGCTCATGATGCCAGGAAACTTTGAACACACACTGAAGTGTGCATTCACTTTGTCCTCTTGCAACACAAAGCCACTGTGCTTGGATAGTGTCTTAATGGTACACAAAGAAAAACAATAATTTGCAAATGTCTCTTTTCTTTTACACCCCCCTTTTTTTTTTTTTTTTTTTTTTAACGTTTGCTTTGTATTTGTAATATAAAACAGGAAACAATTGCTTGACAAAAGATTTCTTGGTGCATTATGAAGAATACTATTACAAATTCTACTCAGAATTTGTAATAAAATGCTCCTTTCAGTAGATGTCTTATGTAAAAGAGGGCAATGGAAAAGAAAATATTTACCCCACACATTTTTGCCTTGTACACAGAAGAGAAAATTATCATGGCTATAAACTTCCTGCAGTCCAGGAAAAAAATAATTTCTGTACTGCATGGATAAAACCCCTGAGATTTCTATTCACAAATTCTGAGCCACGTCAATTCTTCAGGCTGAACAGGGTGATCTTGGAGTAATCACGGGCAATGAGCAACATTCTTTAATGAAAAAAAAAAACAAACCAACCCAAAAAAAACCCCAAAAAACAGTTAGAGAAGAGTAAGCAACCTGCAGATATGGAGAAACATTTGATCAATCATCCAATTAAGTCAACTGATCTGCTATACACTGTGAATGAACACTAGCTCGTTCATGGGCTGGCTCAAAATCTCTCAGTCTGCCCTCCTATTAACTTCAGATGACTTTCAGGCCCACAGATGCTGTGCACTGAATACCCTATGCAGCTAAGTAAGCACATATTCAACATGCTCCATTATAATAGTTCCATTGAACTCCCAGGATTAAGCCCACTACTTACTCCCTTGCTTATGTGCTTTGCTCTGGTCATTGACCAGAATTTTAGTAGTATTGCTCCAAAAATTAATTTGGTTAATTTTTAAATTTAATACTGCAGATATTTGAAGATGTTTGAACAAAATTTAGCACCAGTTTCACTGCAACAGCACACAGAGAATAGCAATCTGTAATTATTTCTCTTAATTTTTTTTTTCTATTTTTAAGAAGGGTAGGAAAAGATCTCTACCCAAAGCGTTGCAGTCCATCATTATAATCTTATCTGACAGAATGGGAATTTCAAAGCAGGACTTAAAAGTGGCAAGCACAGATCTAGTGCTTACTGACTGACTCTTGTAAATATTACCTGCAAGAGTTTCATTTAATGTAGGGGAAAATTTGCAGTGGAATTGTCTTCTCCTTCTTTTTTTCTTCTTTTTAATAATTCCCAAGGAAATACTTTTTTAGGATGACTGTTGCTTTTTTCATGAATAGGATTGTAAATATGTAATGGAACATAAATATTTTGTATTTAGAGTAATAAAAAATTTAGCTCTATAAAAGATTTATGCCCACTAAAAATAATTTGGTCTCAAATAGGAATCAGTGGCAGTAACATATGAGGCAAATGTTCCTTCTGTAAGAAAACAGAGAAGCTAAGCAAATACTCCCAAACATGTTTGGCAGGGATTTGCACAAATGTAAAAATGAGTTTATGATAACTTAGACAACAGGGAAGAGTCCTTACAATCCTAATGAGTTTATGATAGCTTAGACAACAGGGAAGAGTCCTTACAATCCTAAGACCCTCCCCTAAGGGCAGGTAAACTCAGATGATAAGATAGTGTCCTACAAGTGTCTGTTAGGGAGAATTAGACTGCCCACATGAAAAAATAATTATTTTATGGAAACACAGCTACAGAAAAAATACATTTACCCTCTGCTTGTAGCCAATAGTCTGGTCCTGTCTTCATTTTACACTGGTTAAAGCCCACATCTTTCAAAGGATCTGTAAAGACTTCTTCCACCTCAAACCATTCTCTGTTTTTTTTTTATTCCTACACACCAAAGATTTTTTGGAAACTAAATTCCAGATATGCAGTTCATCAGCCCATCCCAGACAGACCTCATCCCAAGGCAATCTTTCCCTGTTCTCTACTGCTTTCACTTCTGTTCTGTTCTGTACTCCTGCCATCTTATGTAACTACCTATGAGCAACCACAATTAATTAACACAGCTCAGATTTTCAGTTCAAGTACCTGAAGCCAATTTTGTATGATACCTCCTAAGCATAAAAATAAATTTTCAGGAGAAACCCGGCAAACTAAAGTCATAAATAAAAGTCTGGAAATTACAATCAACCTGCAGTCTTTCCATGAACAGAGAGACAGACTAGTTTTGGCATCTTTCATATCTTTCATGTCTTTCACAGTGAATTATTCACCCCTCTCTTAACCTCTCTAATTATTTTTTATTTCATTGTTGGGCAGAGGTGTGAAACCACAAGAGTAAAATGAAAATCACTTGGGGAATTTCTCTATATGAGTCAAATTGAAGGAAAATGCCTTGAGGAGTACTGACCTGAATGTTTTCAGTGTTAAGGGTGCTTCCCCACACATCCATGGCTGGTCTATGTGCACTGGCAGCAATTATATGGCAAAAAGCCTGGACAGGCAAGTCAGGAACTAGGAAAGGTATCAGGGCTCCAGCCACTGCTGGAGCACAGCACATTCCTGCAGTCCTTGCTGGTCAGTCCTCCACTAACCATGATCAACTGATGCACAGTACAGAGCTGCTGCAAAACCTAAAGGAGTGATGAACTCCAGAGGAGATCTGAAGCTACAGCACCTCACCCTTTGGAAGCAGCTGGGATTTTAGCTCTGTGTTAACTTCAAGACTTCCTCTGAGGACTAACTGCTAATTCACTGGCTAAGTATATTCTGCTGCAGAAAAACTGGCAGACCCTGAGGGGATTGCTTGGGTCAATCTCCTCAAAAACACATGGGCTGGAAGTGCTTGATAGGCTTCCAGTACCAGCTGGTAAAATGGGGGTAAGAATCCAACCAGGTATTGGCCCCACAACAGACCACGAAAATCAGAACAATGCTACTCCCTTAAAGCTCTACAACACTCCTGTGCCCACAAGAATTCATCTGACAAGGGCTGGAGTTCTCTGTCTCAGAAGCAACTCATTGAAATAGCAAATCCTGTTTAAGAGAGAATGCTCCAAACACGGCCTGTCTTCAGGTTTTGCTCACCACTGCTTTGATCTCTTGGAAGGAAATGCATCATATTTGGAAAGAGCAAGACAGACTTTCAGCTTTAGAGTAACCAAGAGGCATTTTTTCTAAAAACTAAAATATGTTAATTCTAGTGTATTTTTTGTGATAGATAAAAACTGAGGAAGAGCAGAACTTATGGAAACTGCTAGACATTAATGAAATTCTTCTGTGAACTTATTCCTGTAGTCCAACATTGTATTTCCACATGTTATTCAGTCTGCAAGACAGTGTGACATGAGAGGCTTCTGATAAGGATAAAAAATAAACTTTCCACAGATTTCCTCTTCATTATATTTACAAATGGAAATGTTATTTTTCTCTGGAAAATCATAAGATTATTTATAATAGGTGCCTTTTTAGAACTAGAGCTGATATACTTCTGAAAGGAAAATGCAGTTTTCCATTGAAGATTCCATCTATCCTGCCCCCAAATCCCATATAAGTACTGAAAATGTTTACAGGACTGTAATTAATTTTAAAAAAATCTGAAGAAATTATAGATTTTTAAAGCTACTGACTTTGTTATAAAAAATATTGCTGAAATTAGGGCTTAATTGCTGCATTTTAATAGACATCTAAAAAATGAAGATAAAATAATTATTTCATGTTGATATCCTACATATTTGAAGCCTAAAGCAGAATACTAATATTACAGTCACAAGCTACATCAGTTCTGAATAGCAACCCCTTAATATTCACATATTTTACTTTGCCATATCTACTTACATAAACCCAAGGAGTTTTTGGTATCTACAAATCATAAGTGCCATATGCAAACTTATCAGACTGAGCACAACATCTGTCTACCACAAGCTTTCAGGTCTGCAAAGAATCAGCTTCGAAGCACAAGCTGAAAAATTATTCTAGCTATGCTTTTGCATTCTGAGTCAAGGTTGTGACAGAAAGTTTAAGAGATGCTGTCTGGTTTTACTGGTTTTGTGAGTGGCTCTCTGAGGCTGTGATGTTCTCACCATGATGTCATTTTAGTGAGAGGCTATTCTTAGAGAGAATTCTTGTACCCCAGGTGCTCTGGTCTACAACTTCACAACAGAATTAATAGATTTCATTTAATACATGGTAGTCTTGAGTGGGCAGCCAGGAAAGCAATGAACTTAACTGTCATCCTTTGCATAAGCACTAGGTAAAATACATGAAATATGAATATGTCTATGAAAGCAGTATGTACAGAGGAAGGCACCTGATAGCTCAGTGAGTATTTAAGCACTGGCTGTACTTCACTAGGACTGCATTTGCCCAAATTTGTGCTTATCCTGCTAATGGAACTTCATACATTTGTCAGTGACTGTCAACTGCAACATTTTCTATTTCCTTCAAGTCTATATGTCCCTAGAGGTACAAGACTACGAAGGGGGAAAGTGGGTGGGCAAAAAGTAGATTAAGCATTTCTAAATTTGTTTTCTATTAGGTCAAATTTACTAAATTACTAGTTGGAGCCTGAAAGAATGAGAGAAAGAAGCAGATCCCTCTCCAATTGATTTTAGAATAAAGGAGAGTTCAAGCCAGTAGGTCACTCATCACCAGCAACTTAAACTGGCATTAATCAAGCATTAGAACAACAAAGGCTCAGGCCATTGCTGAAGAAAACACACCAGCTTGGTTTCCTTATAACACGCAAGTTTCTGTCAAGAAAAATATTTTGTTGAAAATAAGGTGATGCAAAATGCATAGAAAATTCTCTATGACTACAGGAAGGACCTGGAAAGGGAAGCTCAGGAAACAGCCCCTTGAAATCGTGCACCTTTTTTCTTCTTCTTCTTCTTTTTCTTTTTTTTTTTTTTTTTTTTTTTTTTTTTTTTTTTGATAGGTTGTCTTTCTTTCTACAAGAATACTGCCATTTTTACACTTAGAATCAGATCTGTGAAAGCCCATGTTAAGGTGTGGTTTCTGTTGTTCCTTAAAGGAAAGAGAAGGTTATAGCCCAGATGTAGCATTCAGTTATTGGTCATAGATGGAATGCAGTTATTCCAAAGATATATGTGACAGAAACAGTTATCTGTCTATGCTTTGTTAGGAGAAACAGGCTACTTTTGAGACACAGACAAAGCTTTCCAGCTTTCTGGTACCTTTTAAGGTTCAAGGTTATATTGCTACTGAAAACAGACACTAGACTCCTCACACAGTCTTATCAGTGTATTTCTGTAGTGCATTACAATACTCTTTCTGTGCTTCTAGCAGTCTTTTTATTACATGGGACTGTTCTGTGACTTAGACAAACAACTACAGCCAGACTTGTTTCATTCACAATTTAATCCAGACATGGCCATATCAAGGTAATGAAAAAGATTTCTGTTTTGATTTGTATTTTTCATCCTACATGGAAAATCCAAACAAATAAACAGAAATAGTCAGAGATCACCTATAAATATTTTTCCAATGTATTCCAACCACAAAAAAACAACAAAAGCAAACAAAAACCCCCAAAAAACAAACAAACAAAAAACCCCAATTTTTTTTACCTTGGCCAAGAAGAAATCCCATCCAAAATAACTCTGCAAATACCCTGAAGCACCTCTAAATTTCACTGAGCACATGAAGGATCATATGTGCTTACATCTATTACCTCAGTTACACAATCTCCTTCTTTTCATAAATACATTTATAACTCTGCATGTGGTCCTCTGGGTCAAAACCACCCTTGGAACTGAGCAGGGCAGATTCCAAGGGAGCTGAGCCTGTTTGGTTATGAGCATCAAGTAACCTGGTCAGATGGTATCACCTGACTGTCCCTGTCCTCCCATGGCAGATGCAATCACAGGTCTCTTCTGCCAAGAATGGAAGTTGCAGCAAGTTGTTGCCCCTTGTTTGCAAAAGAACTTCTAACCTTCAGTATTTTTATCACACGGTTTATTAGTATTCCAGTGTAGGTTTTATTTTACTTCTGGGATTGCACCGCCCCATTTCTGATTACTTTGTTTTTCCTGATGTGTTAGCTGCTAAGCTATGTCTTTAAGTCCTGAGGAAAATGTTAGCTTCTATCCTCAGTGATAACAATGTGCAAAATAAGCCCCCAGTAAAAATATTGTCATCTCCAGGGCACTGCCTAGGCTTGCATCATATCACTGAAAAATGAATGTGCAATATTGGAAAGCTCCATGTGGTCTTTGCACATGACAGTAGTCTCTTAATTTATGTAAACTAATGATAATAGCTGCCTTTGAAAAACTTTCCAGTGGAAACTTATATTTACCTCTGTATCTATAATTGCCATACTTAGTGTACTGTTAAATTCAGCCAACTGAGCAGACTGTTAAAGTTTACAGAGGCTGATAGTGACAGAGGTATTTTACAAGGGATGTACAGTTTCAAAATTGAGACTTGTCTCCCAGCTGGTGACCATCTGGCATCCATGACTGAATGTTTGAGTATTAGTCTAAGTCATTATTGTGTCAGTCTCACACACGCAGACCACCCAGCACCTTACTGGCCCTTCTGCTCATGCCATAACAGCACCTTTGTTTTCCCTCAGGAGTGTCATTTGTGCACTGCAGACTACCTAAGAGCTGTTTCCTGCCCATGTGTTCTTTGGCCTTCTGCAAAAACACAGTCCCTCCAGGGAGAAGACTGAGGTTTAATATTGCTGAATAAAAAAANATATATTATAAAAAAAAAAAAAAAAAAAAAAAAAAAAAAAAAAAAAAAAAAAAAAAAAAGCAAACTTTAGGAAATATATTCAGAGCTATAATTAATTACATCAATATATATTTCCAGTCCCTTTTGGAATCTAATTATATTCTTACCCTTGACTCTCTCTAGCTGTGACTTCCACAAGCTAATTACAGGTTGGCTGAAAAAGCATTTCCTCCTATCTCTATCTCAGTTGTTGCTTTGCACACTTTTTTCACATCAATCTCCTGCTATGAGTGGTCTGTTTCCAAGTTTCTTGAGGATTTTCAATTTGTTTTGAATAGCTTCTCAAAATATTTTCTTCAGAAGACAATCATCTTTACTTCACAAAAATTACAAATGAAGACATTTCTGATTTATAGAACAGTACATTAGTGATCTCCATTTGGATTGCACAACCGCCCCCCCCCCAAAAAAAAAAAAAANNNCACCCGCCCCCCCCCCAAAAAAAAAAAAAAAAAACCTAACTATTTTTCTGATCTAGATTTCAAGTTGAGATAAAATGTCATGGTTTGACTATCTGTGAAGTGGTCCACTTTATTCTCTTGAGTCATATTGATTCAGCAGCACTCATAGATGACATGTTTTTATGTTATAGCAATTTCAGTTGTCAGTAATCAGAACAAAGTTCTGCATAAGTGTTAGAGATCTACATTTTAATTCAGACAGAGATAGTCCTTGGCCACTGGTAGGACACTTGCTGGCCTCTAAATTGGAGGAATCTTCTTGGACAGATTTAGTAGCTACTAAAATTCAAGGCCAAAATGCCTAACCCCTGTCATGTGCATGTTTGTGTACCTACAGATCTATCCTTCCAAGAGCAGACTTTCTCCATTCTGGTGTAAATTCCTTTATTACTCAAGCTGACAGAGAAAACATTTATTTTAAAATGTATTCACATATCCAGGCACATTAAAGATACAATTGGAGAACAATTAAGAATTGTTCTCCAATCACTTTTGGCTGATTTCCATACAGGCTTAGAAGACTTGAAATCACCCACATATTTACATATTTGAATTATTTTGATAACTTATTCATTTCTCCCTAGTTCTCACCACCAAATAATATAGGAGAGTTCAGTGAATAGAAAACAAGCTAAAAGCAGGGAAAGAGTGGCTTAGTTCTTGCCTATAAAATAAAGAAAAAGGTTCAGTTAGGAGTATGTTTAAAATACAGTGACAACATTAGAGCTATATATTAAAAACAGATATGTGCATATATAGACTATGTTCATCTTGTATCTTATTTATATCTTCTCATTTACCATGCATGAAACTGATGACATTTGAATTTCTAGCATCAAAGGTAGAATTGCTACAGATTTAAACACCATACTGAAAAAAATCACTTTTGGCTGAGACCTCCATGAAGTGGGAGGCCCACCAGTGCTGACCAACATACCAGGAAATTTCCTTGAAAGCACAAGGAAGTCAGTGAGGAACTGCCAAGGTGCTGACGGAATGCCCTCAGTTTGTGATAGGATTTGTGCTCTGTAGGATTTGCACAAGAATCCTTTATGATCACCATCCAAATCGCAAATGGAAAAGAAGCAAACAATGGCATCTGTCTGACATGAGGTGTGGAAATGATTTATAACAGAATAAACCACTACTCAGCGGGAAGAATATAAAAGGATTTGAACCTGGCCACAAAGGCCTTGGGCAAGCACTGTGCCAATAGAAAAAACTTGCAAACAATAAACACATCTTTGTATTCCCAGAGCCAGTTAGATATCTAATGGCATGTTAGGACCTTATCTATCCAGCAGCATGTGTGGTCATCGTCTTCTCTTTTTGGAGGAAGATCAATCAGACTCTGCCACATCTCTTTTTCCCTGCCCCGCATAAATAATCACAGCAAGTTGTCTAGAGCAGAAAACCAGGCTAAAGAGCCTTGGGTCTCAGGAATACTATCTCTCATACAGTGAGGACAATACCACAAGCAGATATCACTTTAGAGATTTCCTCTCTTCTGTTTTCTGTCATAAAGCTACAACCTCCCTGTCTCTCCTAGTTCCTCCATAATCCCATCAAGACTGCCTCATTTGTGGGAAACAACAGCAGAACTACCAGCTGCAGAACCCCAAGACCTGTGTGAGTTTTATGATGGTTCCCTCCATCCCAAACTGACTGTACACCCATACCCATCACCCTACCAAACAAACCCCAACTCTCCTCTCCCGCCCTCCACCCATGTAAAGAACATGCAACAGCACAGCTCACTCTTTTAGAGATGAGTGAGCGTGGGGCCAGTCAGTTCCACATACTTATAAGGGTCAACTGTTGTTTACTGAAAGAAGTATATTAGAGATGGGATTGCAAAAGAGAAACATGCTCATAAAACACACACTGAAGTACAGGGATCTGAGGGAGGCATTCATAATAAATAGTAGCAATTTATCTGAGCAATTCCTTAATTTCCATGAATCAAAAAAATCATTTTGAAAGAGATGCTGGCATGGATAAATAAGCTGATTGCTCCAAAGGTAAGAGGGGCTGCCCTTGGTTCAGTGAAAGGCATGATGAATCTTCGGTCCCAGCTGAGATAGAAGGAATTCACTTGGACTTGACCACTTTCTAGTCAATGTTTTACCTGTTCAGGTCCCCATTTCTAAGCAATATATATGTTCTTAATTTCTGCAAGCATACAGGGTGGCAGTTTAGAATCTTATTCCTCTTTACTGTGCTTTTTTTTTTTTTTTTTTTTTTTGTTTGGTGGGGTTTTGGGGGGTTTTTTGTTTTGTTTTTTGTTTTGTTTTTGTTGTTGTTGTTGTTTTTTGGTTTTGTTTTCTTTTCTTCACACAGGAGCCTTCTATGCTCTTCATCCTCTAGCTTATTTATTCCTCTGAAGTAGATAAGAGGTCATTTTTGAACATCTTCAGCTCCTCTTTTCCTCAAAGTCACTGCTGTGTGAAGTGACATCAGAATAGAGAAAAACACTGGTGTATCTATGTAGGAAACAAAGAAAGAGTGCTCCAAACTGCTCACTCCTCTTATTATACACTTCCATAATCCTCCAAAAGGTCAGAGACTGGGTTAGTACACTGAAGAATTTCCAGTGACTCCCTGGTACTCTCTGCACAAGGTGGGGAAGGCAAGCACAATAACGGGATTTTCTCACAATATTTTTTAAATCCAAGGAAGGATGTAGCCTTTTCCTGTTGGGGTAATTTCCAAGAACAGGACTCAAAATCTCATTTCTGGAGTGTATAAACTCTTGAGTAAGTAATATCTTACCAAAGCAGATAGAAAATTGGTTTTGTTTCTTTTCTGGATGCATTTAAGCTCACTAGTTTTCCTTTGTTAGCATATTCAGTGGGCATTTCCCACAGCTTCCAGGCATTTCAAAGCAGGTTAATACACTTTGGGACTGACCTGAAAACAGGGCCTGAGTGGTCCTTTAAGTCTCTCTTAATGGATCAAATTTAGTAGGTCAAGTTATGCACAAATACTTGGGTTCAGTATGCTTATTAAGACAGTACTTTTTGTACCACAATTTTGCCAGAAATACATGGATATTAAATGGCAAACAGCACAAATGGGATTCTATGGGGAAGGGCATATTGCAGAAACAAAATAAGGTTGCATAAAATTACACCCCCTAAATTCTTCCCACTAGAAATGGAGAATTAGTAGTTTCAGCATATTAAACAAGAAAGGTGGTGGCCTGCAGGACTTAGCAAATCAGACTAATTCAGCTCAAAGATGGATTTGGTTTTAGTGTTGTAATAAAAATTTAATCCTCCTTTTATATGACAATTTTGGGCTGGTTATCTAATATAAGCAAAGTAGCAGCTCTCATCTCAGGTGCTATAATTACTGAGCTGAGCTAATCCACAGCCACTGAGATCTTTTATAGCCTTCTATTCCAGGACCAAGAGGCATAGCAGCTTGAATATAGCTACAAATAGCTATGGGCTTTGTAATGTTTTTTATGCATTTATGATTTCATCTTAAAGCCAATGCTGTTTACATTGTTTACTGAATGTTTAATTTGCTGAATACACAGAATTCCGGCTGAAACTAATGTGAATTGCAGGTGCTCAAACTGCTGAAAAGTAAACTGCCCCTTTTGTATTTAAATGTATGTTAATAGAGATCCATCAGGTTGCTGTGCTTCCACAGTGATTAAAACATCAAAGAAGTCAATAAATACATGAATAAATAAATAATTATTTGGGAAAAAACCCATCTCCCATTACACTGTGCTTCCTGTCCTTCATCCCAGCCCTTCCCAAAAGACCTGAACACAACTCCCTGAAGTAATTTAAAATCTTTCTTGCATTTAGCAGAGTTTGAGCCAGGCTCTGTATGCCTGAGCAGAGACATGAACCTGTATGACCTGGCCAGTGCCAGTCTGGGCCACCAAGCTGCAGCGCAGGGGCAGCACCAGGGCTGGGATGTGGCACAGGGAGCTTTCTCAGCCCAGTGTTACAGCAGCAAACAGAGATCTTGGCATGCAGTAAAGACTGTGGTACACAGCAAACCAGGACAGGGCAGCAAAAACACATTTGTAGGCAGGGTTGTGTTCACCCTGCCAGCTCTGCAAGGCAGAGTTCTTGGGCTAAGCACGAGGCTATGTTAACAGGATGTCAGGGGAGATTATGTATCATTTCTACCATTCATTTCCTTTCCTGGACTTCAGCCTAACTCTTCAGTTCTTTTCAGGACATTTCAGAAAGCATTACATAAAGCAAAAACCTCAGGCTTGCATCTAAAATCAAAAATTAAGCTGTTATTCATATCTCCTGGTCACCTTCAGATAAAAACAAACAAACAAAAAACACCAAACAAACAATGCCCCTGGTCAATACATTTGCCAACTTTTGGGGGTAGTCTGGCCTTGGCTATGTGATAAGAAACTGCTCAGGCATTAGAACCACAAGCAAGGGAGGACTTAGAAAGAAAAAAAGAAATCTCCCTTACCCATCAGTGTTTAGTGTAGTGATGCTATGGAGTAAATTTGTAGCTTACACAGTAACTTTACAGCTTTGTCTGTGGCAATACATCCTTCAGCCATCCCCTTTGGCTCACTCCCCTCACCATACATCATGGAGAGAGCTACAGGATGCAAGGGTAAAGAGGTGGCTGCTTTGAGGCAGGTTGCTTGTTTTAAGATTTAAAGCTGTGGGAATAGGATCAGCTATTGCCTTTTCATTTTTTGAAAGCAGTTATTTCTATATCTTTGAAGGAAATGGAAAATTAATCTAAGTTGTGACCTTTCTTGACAACTTTCCAACGTGATCATTTCTTGGCCTTTCTGACCATGAAAACTCAGCTGCTGTGCTGTGTACATCCTAGGACAAATTGTTCACTATGCCCCTCTACCAATGCAAAATTGCAGGCTTCTGAGAGGAAATTTTATTTATTGAACAGGCAAGAATGTATTGAGTGAGTCACTGTGTTTTTCTACTGTCTGCATTAAACTGGAGTGAAATTGAAATCATACTTCAGTCCTTATTTAAATGCCTTTTCTTGGCAGGAAGAAGGAAAGTTTGGCTTCTGCACTCTGATTGGCAGCATGCTGCTTGGTTGGTAGCTAACACTCAGCCTTACTGGGTCCTCCCTGTTGTCAACAGGACGGATCTTTTCCAACAAAAGCAACATCCTGTCAGTTACTCCTTCTTCCAGGAACCGGCCTTTTCCTCCCCTGCAACTGCTCTCGTGCTCCAGGTTCAGGCAAGAAAACAGTACTGCATGAAAGTGAGAGCTACAGAAGGAATAGCCATCAGACTTTAAATTCATGCTGCCTATGGGCTGTATAATATCCTTCCCCATTCATGAGGTCATAAAGAGTGAACAAAATGCAGCCTTTGTCTTTAACTGTTAAGGAGAATTAGTTAAAGGGGGAAAATAGTTCAAATAAGAGGAAGTCATAAGGAAAGAAGGGGATATATTAATAGGAATCTCTCCAAATACCTTACTAATATGGTCTGAGGGATGCAGCTACGGGAATCCCAGAAAGGAAAACTGAGTTATTTGGGACAAGGAGAACAGCCAGGCAGGTAGTACAAAGACAATGCTTGGCTTCTTGCCAGCATCCTGCCTGAGACAAAATCCCACACTTAGAGGCTCTTCTTAAGGGCATATGGTGACATATTTCCAGATGTTAAAAAACAGCTGTGTAAAAGTGGAGTATTCTGGGAAGAATGAGAGAAGGTGGAGGAAACGAGGATGACTGCAGACAATGTGTCAGTTTCTCATTGCAGGCTGGACAGGCAATAGTCCTTTTCTTGATGGTCTCTTCTCTACATTCCTCTGTCTTTAGCACAGATTTGGAAAGTAATCAGAGAGACACAGTTCACCAAAAAGAGGGGAAAACAGAGCTGCTCATGGGATGAGAGAACTATCAAAGCAGTACAAAAGTCCTTCCATCACCTCCAAGAGAGACTCAGGACCTCAGGCTGTGAGGGAGAAGATCAGGGGTTGCCAGCCAGGAAACATGTATATGTCTCTTCATAAATGAAAGTATGGGAGAGAAATTGCTTTCTTTCACAAGGGGAAAGGAAAAGGCTGAAAAGCTGACCTAGAAACAGGGGATAACACACACAATGGGAAGCAGGCAAGAGAGATGATGACAGCCTTAGGCATGGCTTCAATATAGCCTAATAATTTAAAGGAATGGATTACCTGAGAACATCCCATAAAGAGTGCACAGTGTTTTCAATTAATACTTAGGTACATTCCATAATTATAAAATACCTTTGGGCTATCCATTTTTTCAATGATGTGTCTATATTAATCCTGCATGGGTTTTTTTTTTTCACTAAATGATGGCTGCTACTGACTGCTAAGAATGTTCTGCTTCAGTAAACTTTGATTTCACTTGCAGTTGTGCATTTATTAGGCAAGATTATCATCATCCAAGTTTCCAGGGTTGGGAATTCATTTGAAAAATATGGTCTATTTGCATTTAATTATCACATATTTACTGAGGAAAAATATAAACACGCCTGTTTTAGGCAAGGAATGGAGCCAGTAATGTACTGCAGACTTGGGATTGTGCTTTTTAATATAATCAAACTACTGTTATAAATAATTCAGTTTCCACTGTGGGAAAAAAAAACCCTGAATATGGATTTCCTGATAGGTTGTTGTGGGGTTTTTTTAATGTTAAAAAAAGACATTTTACAAAATACTAAAATTACTAAAATTGTAGCACATGCGATGTCATTAACATTCACCTTGAAAGAGGATGTAAAGGAGAAAATAATCCCCTCTATGAGAAGTAGCTACCAGTTCCAGCTGCTAGGCAAAGAAAAAAGAAGAAATATATTTTTGTAAGACACTAAAGCAACAGAACAAGACAAGACAAGAAGAGGAAATGTCAAATTAACTTTTGGGAAACAAATCCTCTGTTCAAAGTTCACATAGTTCCAGTTACTGCACAGACACTTCATGTTGTCACCAGTATAATTGACTCACAAAATGTAGATGAGGGATTCAGACTTTACAACAGAAAGGCAAAATTATTGAACAGGTATTAGAGAAGAGAAACAAATCCCATGGGATTTCAGAATTCCTGTATGAGCTATTTTCTTGTCCATCTGCTGTGGCGTCTTCTGTACAGATTTTGGTGGACTCTAACAAGAAGAACAATCAGCTTCCTTTCAGCAGAGGATTCTCCTCATTCCCCAGTGAGCTAGAGGCTTGTCACTGACACTTGCCAAGCTTTTAGTCAACACTCTAGTTGCACTGGGCTGGAGCAGAAAGACCCTGCAGGGTGCTGGAGGCTGATGGGTGGATACTTGCTGCTGAGCTAAGGGGCAGGTAACCTGGGGGCAAGACTGTAGGGACTGAGATGAGGGACTATAAACTGCTGAGAAGTAAAGCTGAAGATGTCAACAGGCTTTGTGAGGCATGTTAGGGGCCGTGTGGAGGTGACTAGAACAAGATGAGAAGCTCTTTCAACTTCACTTCTATCCCAGATACCAAGCCCAGATGTAAAACACTGTCACAGACCTAAACAAGCATCTTAATATGTGAGATGTACAAAACATGCTGGTGTGACAGGCCTTGCACCTTAGAGAACACCTGCATAGTCTCAAGCAGCAGCTAAAGACTGGGCAGGCCAGCCCAAGGTGCCTCAGGCAGTGCCAGACACCTGTGTTTAAGGAACTGAATCCCACTGAGGTGAGGAGCACAGGCTTGGTGGTCCCAGAAAGGGACCCTGCAGCCAAGAAATCATATTTGGTGAGGAGAAAGGAAACATGCTGCATACTAAACAAGCTGGGGAAGCATCCCATGCAATGATGGCTGCGGGAGTGGCAGAAGACTTTCATGATAGTAAATTCAGAAGTCTGAGCATGAGACCTCCTCAGATACCAGTCATTTCAACCTGATGGTCCCCCTGATACGGTGTTGTTGAATTACAAGAAATAATGCCCTGAAACTTCCACTTTAGGCAAGTTCAAAGTGGGTTTCTCCCTTTTTAACTTGATTTGAGACTTTCTAAATGTTTGCTTGAAACATACTGTAAATTTCTACTGGTTCCATTTTTTATTATTGAACAAACTAACATTCTGAACAAACTAATTCCTGTTCCTGCTACTGCAAGAAGTATAATGTTCCCTTTCAATATCTTGCTTTCTAATAGCTAGTTTTTACTTTTCAGCTTCCTTCCTCCTCTTTAGATGGTGTCATTTTCAAACTTGTCACGTCTGTCTTCCACGGTCTTGAACTTAAGAGTTTTGTATATCAAGTAAGGCAATGATCTCTCTGTATAGTATGTTCTTTCAGAGAAATCAGTAGTCAATGAGATTATAATATCATGAGACAGATCCATTTTCATATTTTTACTGAACATATCAAGACCCTCTATCTTTATCCTAAACATGCTTTTGAAATTACTTACAAAACAATTTCCTACTTCTGAATTTGATTCATTCTATCTCATTTTTTAAAAATAAAAATGGTATAGGGATGTATATGTTGCCAAAAGCAAGTAAATTTAGGCTATCAGCTACAGATTTGTGGCAACTAGAACTTCAGTCCTAGATTTAAAAGATACTGCACAACCTTGTTTGTTTCCCACCTTCAATTCCCCACTGTCAATAAGTCTCCTTAGGTGTATAAGACTTGTTTGTAAGAATAAGTACTTGTAGTTATGTCCCATGAAGAAACAAAAAAGGCTTCAGGCAACTGGCCAGCTGATTGTTAATGACTTGACATTTATGCAACTCATTCTCCCCATGAACAATAACATTTATTGTATTGAGAGTTCAGGAACTGCCTATAACAGGAACCAGCAAAAGATGACTAAAATTAAAGCTAAGCAGAAAGGAAGGCCATAATGTAGAGCCATGGCTGTTATTTAATTTCGCTTCAGAAATTAGAGGAAAAAACAGGAACATTCTTTTATCCATTCTTCTTCTCTAAGAAAAGATAAAACCAAAACAACAAAATGACAATAGCAAAAACCCAAACAAATAAAAACAAGCAAACAAACAACAAAAGAAAGAAAAAAAAGCGCCAAACAACTGTTACAGACCAAAGAAACTCCAGACCCAAGGTTCTGGTCTGCAGACATTCAGCTTTTGCCAAATGAGGATAATTAAGAGTGTGGGATGACTCCAAATGAAAGCAAAACTGAGTCTGAATATGAAATATCTCATCCCAAGAGCATCATATCCTGAGGACTGTAACACCCCCCCTCCCCCCAGCTATATCCCAGGATATAGCACATATTGCATATCCCAGGATTCAAAGAGAATTGGATACAGCATTCAGGCAGAAAGACAACAAAGAAACAAAAAAGCAGCCTTTTTTTCCCCCCTCTGAAAAAGTACCTTAAAGGTTAATTCCTTTAATCTTGCTCAATAGAGAGCCAAATTCTGAGAGAGCAGATGGTCATTACTTTTGAACTTACTGTCTACATTACTCTGTACATTACTGGTGTACATCACTTCACTATGTAAGCATTTTAAAAGTTCTTTAAAATCTTTACATTTTCATTTAGGAATTAGAAAGAAAAATAACTTAGTAGCCCTATAGAACATCTAAAATAAAAATCTGATCCCAGTGAGGTCAATGCCTAGGCTTTGATTGTCTTTATCTGGTCCAAAATTTCTACTGCAGAGCTTTTAAAAAATCCATGTAGAATTTAGGCTTAGTTTTTCTCATTATTGATGAATGTTTGAATAATTGGCTTGTGATATTCAATAAAAGCAGTTCTCAGAAAATAACTAACTGATTAGAATTTCCAAGGAGTAAGAATCAGAACATACATTTCTCGCTTATGTTAGCAGATTGTTTTTTATGTTTGCAGTAGTACTGTATGTGAACCCCAGAATCGTAAGCCATGGGCAATAGTCCTAAAAATAGAGGAGTCAGCCTTATTTTAATCTGGAATTGTTGGGATGTCTTCCTGCTGGTTTAAGAAGGAGATTTCTGCCCAAGACAGTTTCTCCTTCAGTTCCTTACAATGTCTGGTCTGCAATATAGTGAAGAGAAACAAGACTTAGAAAATCAATCAATAAACAAATGGTTAAAGTCAGCAAACCTATTCCTCCACTTGGAAAGTATCTTGGATATTATGGTTTAATATTTAGTCCCTTTCCTGATGGTGATTAGTAATTAGCAACATCCTATTCAGTTAACCACACAGAGAAGTTAGCACATAATTATATTGCCCAGAAAAGATAAAAAGAATCCTTCTTGTGGGCTTTCTGGTTCATTCTTAGCTAGAAAAATGATGTAAGGATTCCCTGTCCCACAGCACTTTACAGTCCTGCTTTTAGATGATCTTGAGGGGAAAAAAAAAGCCTAAAACAAGCAATTAAAAAACTGTGAAAAGGTAAGCCACAAAAAAAACAAAACAACAAACAAACAAACAAAAAACCAAAAAAACAAACCTAAACAAATAAGCTAAAATTACCTGGTGTCTTTAGATCTCATTAGATTTGAGGTTGAGTAGTTTGGGTCAATTCTTCCTTTATCAGCATGGTTCACAGGTTGCTACCAAACATGACTCAATACAGTGTATTTACAAATTCTCTTTTTCTAAAACAGAAAAGCAAAGAAAAGTTGTTAGAATGAGCTTATTCTTACTGAGTGCACACCAGTCCCACTTCAGCAAAGAAAAGCCCTATTGTTTAACAGATTGAGACATGCTAAAGCAAAATCAAGTGACTTGCTGTCTGTTGGACAAACTATTGACTGGAACATTATAATTTATGCTGATTTCAAAAGGCCAAATCTTACAAAATCTAAATGAAATTCTACTGCAGTGCATTCAAGTATGATTGAACGTAATAAGGGCTGGGGACAGTGGTTGTGCTACAACTTAAAGCCTTAACTCTCTTGCAGCAATTACGAAAATCAAAAATTGCCCACTCTTTTCAGTTTCTGTATGACTCTCCAGACATGTGGGGAATGGAAGAGGGGATAGTTCCCTTTCAGACTGAATTTTGAAGGGGAGAAACTGTACAATGGAGTTTTTCCTCTAACAATAATTTATTTCTTCAGTTCACTGCACTCCTCAATTTGTGATTCAGGAGTGTCTTCACAGGACAGGGGAAGTCCAAAGGGAGCAAATGTGGAAGGGAAGGGAAGGGAAGGGAAGGGAAGGGAAGGGAAGAAATAATAGATTCAGATCAGGAAGATGCTGAATGACTAGGGAGCTTTGAGTTCTTTCAGTCTAAACCTTCCACCTATTTTTTTCCTCTTTCCTGTAGTCATTGGCACAATCAGCCAGCCACCTGAGTCATTCTGCCCTAGAAGCTCCTCAATGAGAAAGCACAGTCTGTGCAATGAGGCATCTGCAACCTGCTCCTTTGTCACTAGTGGCTTTGCTTAGCCCTGTTTATATGAAAGGAATGACAGAGCAGCCTGATGAAATTGCCCTTTGTCATGCAGCATGAGAACTCGTTCCTTACCTAGCTGAACAGAAGAGACCACAGAATGGCCTTTGGGTTTGTCTGTCTGTAAATACATAGATGTAAATATGTAAGTATTTTCAAATTACACTCATACAGAAATATATTTTATTGCACTGCAGAATATTTTAATGTATAATATGTAGTACATAGTATTAATTATAGGCAATACTTATATAGATGTAATATAATTTAAAAATACCTAATTAATAATAATTTTTTAAAAATTACAAAATACCTTTTGCATATTGAAACCTAGCTTCAGGCTGTTATTTCTGAACACAGGTCTGGAACTTGTAAGCTACCTCTAATATATCATGGGACAGAAATGGGATCAACCTTCATTACTTCTGAAGGTTCTTGGTGTGAAATGACCAGCTTTTCAAGTTGCTCTGACAATTATTCAATAATTCTAATTCATATTTAATATTTAATATTTATATTTTATATATTTAGTTTTTAAAGTAATATTTAATTCATAATAAATATTAATTATTTTTATTATCCTTTATTTTTGACATTTGAGATATTTTGCAGAGGCATATTGAGTTGCAAAACCATGACATATTATTAAAACCACTAAACAACAAAACTTTTTAAATCCACTGCTCTTAAATAATATAATTTCTGAGAAGTCTAGAAATTACATAAAACATCCGTTTCCTCCTGTGTTGTTCCATATATCACCTGGGGTGATTAGTGAAAGCTGACTTTAAACATAGGTACACAAAAAAGTGGTGATGGCACAGAACAAATTAACTTTTTTTTTCCACTGGAAAAGTACTCAGCCAGGACTGCATTCCTTTATGTGACCATATAAGCCCTCAGCAGCTGAATGAAATAAGATTACAACACAGTAGTTAGAGCTGTGCTTACAACATTTCTTGGCTTTTGTAGTTCAGTTCAGCTTCAGCACCAAAAATAACAAACAAGTCAGGCCTCCAAAACACACACAGGTTTTTTAAAATCTCTGAACTTTAAAAAAACCCACATCTGAAAATATTTTATTGCATTTCTGTCATTTTAATTTCACTGTACAATCATGAGACATAAATACAAAATTTAAACCAGGGACAGAAGAAAACACGCACTCCAGAAGATGAGGAAAAACCACTAAAGCTACAGAACTTTTGTTAAAATATGAGAGGAAGAAGCACTACTGTACAAGCTGGAAAGATGTCACATGTGAATGTATGAAATTCTTGAATGCATTTACTGGGAATTGTGAATTGCAATGGGAGGTGGGACAAGTGACAGAGTGGCAACAAAAAAAAGGAACCATGGAATGTATCAAGCTGTGAGAAAGAATGAGAGAGTGCTCTGCATTCCTCTCTGTCTAATTTCACTCTTTTATAAAAAATAAATTAATCTTTCTCTTCCTCTGTTTCACAACCTCCCCTTCATGAAGGCAGATCATTCTGAGTGAGGAAGGGGGATTTGTTATAATTAACCTACCATACATAATAGATCAGTAAATGTGTGTTGCAATAACCTCCGGCAAGCACTAAGTACACATAATTTGCAACATTTTTCCTCTACAACAGCATTTCCTATTGCAAGAAACACCATACTGGGATATAAACAAGAGGACATCATATCTCCCCACGTTATGAAGGTATTGAGTTTGCCCTTGCAATATTTCTTTTTGTGTGAAACCATCTAAAGGCTGGGGGTGTGTAGCAAAACCAAGCTGCAGCATCTCCTCTTAGGACTCTCCTAAACTCCACAGCCTTTCACACAGTGGTGCCCACCTGGGTCTGCCAGGGCTGGCTTTGGGTAAGAAGATGCTTTGAAACCCTAAAGAGAGGCTTTGCACACTGACTGGAAGACCCTTGGAGAGAGAATTCTTGCTCTGGAGTACTTGAAATCAGGTCCAAACATTAGAGATGGATCAATGTGGGCAGCTCACTAGAGAGGCACGGGCACCTTCCTAACAGAAGTTCAAGGCTATGACTATCAACACAAAAGCCTTGTTCTGGGCTATATTTCCACTACTTGTCAAGACCGAGCATAAATAAGTAAATATATATATATNAAAATACCTTTTGCATATTGAAACCTAGCTTCAGGCTGTTATTTCTGAACACAGGTCTGGAACTTGTAAGCTACCTCTAATATATCATGGGACAGAAATGGGATCAACCTTCATTACTTCTGAAGGTTCTTGGTGTGAAATGACCAGCTTTTCAAGTTGCTCTGACAATTATTCAATAATTCTAATTCATATTTAATATTTAATATTTATATTTTATANTCACAAAACGAACAGTAGCAATAAACCAAAGGAGACTGTACAAAGCATCAGTGTAGATCAGAAAGGATCACTGTTGACACTGTCTCGCTCAGTTGGGTTTTATAAAACAGTGAGCCATGCTTACCAAGTGTGTAAATTTAAACTTAAAAAAAAAAAAAAAAACCCAAAAAACTTCTATCTTTTTTATTACCTCATAAATCTGATATTGTTGCTTACTGTGAATTGTAGTTATACAGTATTTAATGTAATGCAGTGTTTCATATAATGAAAAATATTATTGCTTTAAAGAAGGCCTTCAGAAAATATACTGTAGGTTTTTTCTTGAACTGAATCATCCAAGGTACACAAGGAGTATCTAAAATGACAAACAATACCTCCGTTTACAAGATTTTTATGTGACCTTTTTATCAGAGAGAGACAATGGAAGAAAAATTATTCATTTTCATTTACCCTTAATAGATTTTTTCTGAGTCCGGTTGCTGAAGTAGATTATTATATTTTGCTTTCCTTTCAAAAGCTGGGTTAAAACCTGCTTAGTTTCTGTGAGAAATGGGTTTTGCAATATTAGGTCAGTTGCAGATAAAGTTCATAGATAAAATTTGTACAAAAAATCCATGAAAAATTCAATTAGAAAAGAGCAGAGGCCTTGTCTGAAGAATACCAGTAGGCTGCTGATCTCATAAGACAGGACATATTGTACTTGATCCTAAAACTATTCAACAATTTTAATATATTAATTTTACTTCAGTAGTCAGAAGGACCCCCAGTCATAAGTATATCCAGACTTTATTATGCTGCTATATACAAATATAGAGAAAAACCCTCCCGTCATCATCCCAAAGAACTTGCAACCCAAGTTTACTTTATTTTTATAGGATTAGCATATGAATAGATATATTCTACCTTATTATGTTTAAATGAATACTTTTGAATGTATAAATTATCTGTTTGCACACATGTTCTTCTATTTCTTGTCTTTAATGCCCTTATTCGAGGCCATGAAAACCAATGGGAATGTAAATTATCACATTTATTTTCTCAGCCTTTGCGTCAGGCTAAAAGTAGGATACAGCTTTCTTGATTTCTGGTGACTACAACTTTGCATTCTATATTTGAGCTACATATTTTGGTCACTGTTTTAAAAACAAAATAGTTCTCAGGCAATGGGTGTAGGGCACGACTAATCTGATCAACAATCAGTGTCTGCCTTGAAATGACATAAATCACTCTCTGAGGTCGACAGGCTGGGCAGACTGGGTCTCCCTGAACTGTCAGGAACTGAGACATCCTTCCTGCAGAAACCTAAGGCTCTGTGTGCTGAAACCCACCTGAGGGTATTTAAAGAATCTAAGAACTGAGCTGGTTGCTTTCCCTGGTATTTTTCTATATATGCACAAGGTAAGACAAATTTTCAATTACAAAACCTATATATTTGCATGGGCAAGGATTTCCTGAAAAGGTAAAGGGTGCTGCCAGCCCCCATCAGCTCCCTCCCTTTCTAGCTGCCAGCGCTGCCTGTTGGAAATCTCCAGCCTAGAGCAGCACCAAACCTTTCCCAGCTCTTCTTGCTGGAGAAATAAGCTCTGTTGCTCTGAAGCAGCTGAGGAACACGTAATAATTTCCTGTTTCAGCTTCTTACCCAGCTTGGTGCACAGAAGCAGAATGGTGCATGCCCACCCCCTCTCTCATTTGGGAGTGTTCACTTACGTGCGTTCACACACAGCCTCACGCTCCCATGCCCGCACACAAACCTGCTCATTTCCATCCTACCTAACACCCTGTTCGCTGAAGAAAGAAGGGATAAAGTTCCAAGCCTTTGTTTATTCAGAATACAATTTTGTAAGAGCTGCATGTGTAATTATTTGTCACGGGTGATGGGGTTGCAACATCAGGCATGAACCATTCAACCTATAGGGAGCCGGGTTGAAGAAATTAATGTACTGCTACACCACTGGCTACAGAGGAACAGGCTGCAGGGATTTTGAGGCTATTTTTGTGGGAGGAGAGGGAGAAATATATAATTTCTAGGGCATTATATGCATCAAGGCCGAATCTTAAAGATGTAGTCTTTGCTGTTCTGCTGGTAATGGTTAGCTGTGCCAGGGTAACACAGAGATGAGCATACACCAAACTCTTGAGCTGCACTGATACTGAATGGAATTTTTCACACATCATTTTAAACCTAACATTACACTGCTTTTCATTGCTTATGAAAGTGCATCTCCACAACCACCCTGAAAAAAAAATAATAATAAAAAAAAGACCATCTCAAACCCCACGCACTCTTGAGATAGGTATGTGATTGCTCAAGCTGGAAACCCAGTTCGGTCTTCAGCTGGAAGCCAGATACAATTTGTTCTGTCCACATGTTTAAATCCCAGGAAGCAAACACATTTCAAGCTACCATCGTGACACTGTTTTCATCTTTGCTTTGCATATTAAAGAAATTAGTGTTAGATGCTTAGCAAAATAATTAGCACAAAAAAAAAAAAAGTAAGCGCAGTACATAAATGGGTTATAGAAGGGCAGGATAACATCATAAAGGGAAAGTATTTGTGACTCATTTTTTCTAATTCTTTTGGAGTTTTCTTAATGTGCAGGGCACAATTGAAATAAGTGGAAACTTTAAGAAATATTCTACATAAGGCAGAGTCCAAAAACGTAGAAGGTTATGCAAGGCTAACTATAAAAATAAGCAGACGAGTCCTCTAAAATAATATTGCAACATTTTTTGGCTTCCATTTATTGGTTGCCATAGGATTTTTAGTCAGTGAGCAACTGCTAAACACAAGGCTGCCTCATACCATAGCTTGGCTCTTAAGAGAAGAAAAACATTAACATTGTTTAATGAATACCCTTGTCTGGAGAAGTACTAGCAAATGCTAGGAAGTCATTTTCCTCCTGCCTAAAACCAGAGAGATTTGCAAGTGTTGTGTTTATCATGCTGTGCCCAATTTGAATCTTCATCTCTGACAACACACAAATCTCTCTCCCAAATAAAAAGCAACTTGTTTTTGAGGGAAGTTGTTAGAGGAAAAAGTCCAAGAGCAAACAGGTTAAAGTGCCATGTACGCAACAGAAAGGATCACAAGGCACTAACTTTTAACGAGCTATTTGAGTTACACCAGCTGCTTCTGGGGCCAGAGAGAACATCTTCTGGTGGACACTAAAGGGAAGAAATAGAAAATACTGTTCTAAAGCATTTTATTTCTCAACTGAACAGGTGGTTAAGTCTGCTCTATGTATCACATCCTACATGGAGGGGTAACAAGAGGAAAATAAAATAGTGACATGCTATAAAAAGTAAATAAATGCATTTTCTCTTGATCTTTTATTCAGTCTCACAGTACATCATGATGTCTCAACATTCATTATTACTATTTTTTATGATGCTGATTTATGTGCTCTCTGCATTTGGGTTTATTTCTGTATTTTGTCCAGCAACTGCTAGATGTAGAAAGCTTAAAGCAGACACATGTATTCATGGCTGAGGATTTTCTCACATATTATATAAGGGTCAGGCTCCTTTGGCCTGAAACCCTTCTGGGCCAGCAAGATTGGTTCAAAAGTGACCATTTCCAAAGAGGGAAGAAGAGCATTTTCCCACATGAATTATATATGTATTTATATATAAACACATATATAAATACATATTTAAAATAAAATAATTTGTTTAAAATACCCAAGGGGTTGACACCTTGGAAACTCTCAAACTAACAAGAGAATCCTGTTCTGAGACTTAACGATTTTAAAGGTTAAAGTCTTCTGGACCTCCCTGCATAGATGTCCATATAGATGTGTCCATTCACTGTCATTTGAGATGCTTGAGGGCACCCCACCACATCTTCTTCTCTCTTCACAAGAGGTCCCTCTTCCATAGCCTTTGCCTGGATGATTCTTGTCTTGTGTAGATGTTTTGGATACACACTGGTGTATCTCAAAGACTTTTCTATGTATGCAAACAAGTCGGGCTCTGGCAAGCAGGGAGGATTACTCCCATTTAACTTGAGACATCTATGCCTGAGCTAGTCATGCTGAACTCCTTTTATAGTCAGCAGAGAGAAATATAGTTGTCAGCACTGAGCTGGACAAATCCTACCCCCAAATTCAACTTGTGGAAGCCCATTACTTCCAGCTTCAGTAGCATTAAATAGTCTGAATCTCGTCTTTGTTCTGCCTGTTACATGTAAAGCTGGCAGTGGGTTTCTCTGTCCCCCTGCGAGGAGCTTGATTTAAGAGCTGAGGCAGAACAAAGCTTGGGCTTGACTATACTGACTTCAGAAGTGTGGTCAATCTCCCCTGCTGTGCTTTGACAGGGTAACCTTTTCTTGTGAAAACAATCTTGCAACAAGCTTTAAAACTGCCCTAAATATCAGAGTCTTTGGTCTAGTTCTGCAGCAAGAGCATGATGATTCCACCCCAGACAATGAAGTCTATAACCTATCTACAAACCTCTTGAAAGCAGGTCTTTCCCAGGTCTCTGGGGATTGTATCTGTCATTGATTCAGCTGACTGGAACTCACAGTAAATTGACAGAGTAAAAAAGTTGCAAAGAATTATAGAAAAATGCAGTTTAGACGCTTCTTTTTACTTCTCTGAACAATCTGCATCCAACAGCTACAATTCTGGAAACATTATTTATGGATGGGAGCAGCAACATTCAGTCTCTTAATCCCATCTACTATTAGAAATAAAATTAGAAGCCTTCTACCCTTTAGAAAAGTCTGGTGTTTCTGAGATAGATAGCCTTTGGATATAATCCACAGCACATATATTTCTCCCTTACTTCTATGGTGTGCTCAGCATGGTGGCCTCCAAACGCACTCTGAGTGACCTGGCAGCACAAACCCCATGGTAGCAAGTGTCACTTACAATTGCATTTGTCCTTAATAAAAGTAAAGTGTATTGGCAGGGTGGAAAAAAGTCAGAAGATAAAACTGTTTAAACAGAATGACCAAATGATTTTCATTTTTGTTCTGTAATTTTAGAAAACAGATTACCAAGAGTCTATGATTGCTTGCATAAAATACTCTCTATTTGATATGCTTTTTATCTTTCAGATGTGTTTATAGACTAGACTATCTGAAACCTAAAAACTTAATTTCCCCAGAAATTACTAACTATAGAATATGGTGATGATACTATCGGAAAAAAACCAAAACCAAAAACAAAACAAAACAAAAACCAAACCAAAACAAAAAAAAAAAAAAAACAAACAAAAAACAAACAAAAATAATCCCAAACACCTGTGGAAAAAGGAGAAGACCTTGTTAAATTATGGCATTTTTCAAAATCAGTTGTACAATCCCAGCATGCTTGATGGAAAAAATAAGGTACAACCCCCGCCCCCTGCTCAAATAGCAAATAAGTAGAATTCAAAATACCATTTGGCCCTTTGCATGTTGATGTGAGTATTACTCTGGTACAGATCAGCAATATTTCTACTACAAAAGGGGCAAAGGACATTGTATTCCCTGCCTTCACCTATGCAGAAAGAGTGCTCATAATGGGGGAAGAAAAGGAGGAAGGGCACAATCACCCTGCATCTCCTGTGCTCTGAGGATATAAATGCAACCTTGACCTTGTCCTTGCTTTCTACACAAAGCTAAATTTATCCAGGAAAAACTTCATCCTGCAGTAAAATGTGGGTTATCCTCATAGCCTGATCAATCAGCAGGGATGAAATCAGGCAACATTGACTACTCCAGTTTTATCAGCCGTAGACAATAGCAAAATGTCACTGGATTTTTCTGATTCATGCATTTCATGTTGCTGATGTTCCTTTTTAAAATTAAAGACAGCACATTGCAAACTTTCTGACAAATCTCACTGCTGTCCTGAGGTTACATGAGATCACTGGTTATTCATGTTAGCAGCTCCTCAGACAGGGCAAAGACTCGATAATCTACACAGTACCAAGAAAACAGATTTGTCAACATTTCTCGTCAAGTTGAATAGAAAAAAAGGGGAATTTTTTTTTTTTTTTTTTTTTTTTTTTTTTTTTTCCCAAAATTTTTTTTTTTANTTTTTTTGTTCTCTGCCATAAATTCTCTGTTGCAATCAAGCTAGTGCTCTTCCAAGATACGTTCCTTTGACTGAATTAGGGAGTTTTTAAAAAGCAACAACTGGTAAAATATGCATGTACTTACTCATCTTGAGCATCTTGATTTGATTGGCCTTGATTTGAGCTACTGAGGAGAGTAGGCATGTTATGTAATTTTTTAAGCAACGTTTATTCTAATAAAAAGTTTCTATGTAGTAAAATCCTTTTACCCTAATGCAGCTGGAGTCCTGTCAGAAACTCAGTACCCAGAAGAGCTTCAATTTTTACCCACAGATACACTCCATTTTACAGCAGCTCTAAAGGCTGTTTGCAAGGATCAGACATTTTCTTGCTAATGTGAAAACTAAAATTAGGAATTAAAAACACCTAGAAATTACCAATAATCTGCTGTTGTGGTGATCACATATAGGAGGAAGTCGAAATCAACACAATATGAAGGAATAAAAAGCCCATTGATAACCCATAAGCCAGAACTTCTTGCAGGTTGATATCGAGCTTTTAAATTTAAACGCATGTGCATGGAATCTGACACCTTTTTCAACGTATGGTATGCTAATTCTGACTAATTCTAATGCTTCTAATTTTTTCCTTATTTCCAGGAACTGAATTAGACCAAATTTTAGCCATACTCTGTTATGAGAGAAACAGTGAACCCATATGGAATTTTAAAAAGTGTCAGGTCTCAGAATGACTTGAAATCAAACACTTAGCCTCCTCTGCCCCATACCTTGAAGAATTTGGCTTGATTCCTAGACCACACTATTGCTAGGTGTCCTCTTTCCAGCCTGGAGGAGACTGAGGGGAGATTTCACTGCAGTTACAACTTCCTCATGAAGGGAAGAGGAGGGCCAGGCACTGATCTCTTCACTCTAGTCACCAGCGACAGGATCCAGGGGAATGGCCTGAAGCTGAGTCAGAGGATGTTTAGGTTGGATATCAGAAAATAGTTCTTCCCCCAGAGAGTGGCTGGGCACTGAACAGGCTCCCCAGGGCAGTGGTGAAAGCACCAGCCTGACAGAGCTCAAGAGATCTTTGAACAAAGCTCTCAGGCACACGGTGTGTGTGACTGTGGGGGATGGCACTGTGCAGGGCCAGCAGTTGGACTGGATGATTCTTGTGGGTCCCTTCTAACTCAGTTTATTTTTGTGATTCACAGTTACAGAAAGTAACTTAGAGAGAGTAACTTAGAGAGGAAGTAAGAGACTTACCGAAAGTCTCTGTTTATAAGGGTACATTTGGTCACAGATGAAGAAAGGTATTTGCTTTCTGCTGCTTTAGTCCTTCTCCAGCACATTCCTGGAGATGGGGGGGAACAGAGGTAAAGTGGCTGGCCTCCCATGGCAGCAGCTGGTGCTCTGTCAAGGGAGAGGCTGCAGGCAGGGCAGTGGGCAGCACCAGCAGCCTCCCACCAGCCAGCCAGAGGCAATTTGCTACCCACCAATGACCCACACTTGGGTGAGCAGGCAGAAGAGAAGTTTGTACTCTGTGTCATAGCATCCCTTCTTATTTTGTGACTTTGAGAAGGCCAGAAGTTCAGACCTGGACTCCCCTGCGACGAGGGGCTGCCCAACACCCACCTGCAATAAATTGCATGCTAAACACTGATTCTTAGTGACTTAGATGGGAAAAAGTCCAGCCCAATGGTAGCACCACAGATTTTCACAGAAGCCTTATCAACATGTTTCAGTCTTTCCAGGACTGACTCTGATGTCAGGGTGAGTGGGAAGCACGGACCAACAGAGTTTCCTTCTTTGTGTGCTGCTTTCTCAGTACGCGTTTTGCCAGCCTAATCAGATGGAGATAAACATCTTGCAATAAACTGTGCAAAAGACATCAGCTTTTTGTGTGCTTGGAATGATGTCAGCACCAGCTTTGCAATGGTTTAACCTCCTGAGCAGAAATAAGCAGCAACTAACCTACTACTTTGCACAAGCTGCCACGCCAAGATTATTTTCTTTTGCCCTGCTGGCTACAGATGCTGAGTGAAGGAGGTAGGAGAATCAGAACAATGGGATCCACTCCTATACTGAGGCAGTTTGTAAGAGTAGTCTAAACAAATTTAAAATGAGTAATATAAAGAATAAATGACACTTCTTAGCACAGAATTCAGGCCCTTAAGAAATGGATTCCACTCATTGACATCAGTTCAAATAATATAAAATTAATTTCTCAGAATTTACATTACCATCACTGTACATGTATTTTGCCAGATATTTGCATACATAAAATATACTCACCAATATACATAAAAATTTACAAGTCAAATACGGCCTTGAGTTTCGAACTTGTGTAGAGGCCTCTGGCAAGGCATTTCTAGAGGATCAAAATTTCAAGCTAATAGCCTACATTTGCTTAATTCAGATCTCAAAAAAGCCAAAATGGAGGCGCAGAAACTGGTATCAAGGACATAAGTGTCAAGAACATTGGGAAAAGCAAAAGTCAGTGGCAGAACTGGCCTTATTTAAGGGATTTTTTGGTTTCTTGTTTGGGTTTTCTTAAGAAATTTTCCTCAGCAGTTTCTCCTGTTCCAGAGGAATTACACCGCATTACAGGTCATTTGTATCCCACTTTACTTACACTTTGATTTCAATGTGTCTCACCATGTTACCAATTTTCAACATTTGCTTCTACTGAAAGAATAGGCAAGTTACAAGCTAGTTAAGTTGTTAGCTGGACTGTCACTTATTAAATTAGCAAGTTTTTCATAGTAATCTTAGCCAAAACTTAGAGAATAAAGAACTGATTATTACTAATCCTTTTGGTATTCATTAGGCAATTAGTCACAGAGCTCACTCATACATTTCCAAATTTCAACACAATCATTTCAGGATGAAAAGTATTATTTTTTTTCCCCCTTCTTAATAATTTTTCCTTGGCATCAAATTTCATACCCTTCCTCTCCAACTGCCAGGAAAGCAGTTTGGTATTCAAGAGTCTGGGGCTAGGCTTTTTTAGTTTATTTTTTCTTTCCAGAAACACAAGTTTACCCAGGTTATTTCATCTACAAGAGAATGCATTTTAATTGACTTGTTTATCTCCATAACATATGCACACCTCAGCAAGACTAAGGGATCAGGTTATATGACATCATGGTGCCAAAGGAATAATTGTCTCTTGTTTGTGTAGTCCTGAAGAAAAGCCTGTAGCTTGAAATTGCACACTGTGCTGCACTGACAGGATATATATTGTAGTGAAAAAATAAAAAGCACAATTTTGGGGGTTTTTTTTCAGTTTGGAGGGGTAGAGGAAGAGGAGTTGGAGGACTTCCAAAGTCTGCCATGGGGTCATATTCTGTGAAATGGTTTTGTTTGCAGACATAGCTTTTCCCCTTGTGTAGTTGTGAGATGATCATCCTTGTCCCCAGGACTGAGAGGCAGCTAAGACGATGTGACAGCGTGCTCAGCAAAATCCCAAATCCCACTGCAGTTGATACCCAAACTGAGGGTGCAGCAGCACTAAGAAAGCTGTCTCAAGCATTTCTGTAGCAAAGCAGCACTATACCTGTGTACTCAGCTAGCAATGTCCATGAAGCAGAAGTAACAATAAAGAGCCAGAAATCACCCACAAATCCCCCACTTGAGTTCAGTTTTAGGAACAAGGAAGCCCCAAAAACAAGACACCCCCTTCAGCATTTTATAAAACTGATTTCAACTGCCAAGATTCTTCCGCAGTTTTATCCTCAAATAAAAAATTCACTGCAAATGAGCAATCATTACTCAGCTGCATTTTTCATATCATTACTGGCAGTGAAAAAGCAAGCATGCAGGTTGCTGGAAAATAAGGTCTAACTACTTCCACCCAAACAGAACAGAAGCTGTTCACTTAAGTTTTAGTGGGGGAAGAGAGAAATCCTCAGTGCTCCCCTTCTCTCTATGACTGATTACAATCTGGTTTGGTTTTTTTTTTTTTGGTTTTGTTTTTTTTTTTCTATAAAGCACATTTATTGTGGGAGTTTGATTTGAAAGAATTTCAAGTAATTTAAACTTTGGCTGCAGGCATACAGATCATTTAAAAAACCATCTTCAAGTGTTTTTCTACATATTAATAACATTTTTGGTTTGTACTATAATCAAGTTTTAATTCTCAATCTACCAACTAAAACGCATGCCAAGAATTACCTAGGAAGAAATCATGTAGTTCAAAATTAGCCAGGCTGACAGTAAACCCTGTGCCTGCAGTTTTACTGCAATAATATTTATTTTGCAATGGGGAGTTTTGAGGCTGGGAGGTTTCTTTAGGGGTGACTGTCAACCACCTATAGCTTTTTGAAAGTATAGAGGTGCTGGAAACAGCCTGCAGTGTGGTTCAAATCAAAGCCCAGTTCAAACTGTCTTTTCTTAATAAACCAGGATTCATCTGTCCTGCTCATATTCGCAAAGCATCTTATTACCCTACATGCTCTTATATATGTCACTACCTGCATCTTTTAATTATTAAGGTGAATGACAGAAAAATAATCTGGCCTTAAATAAAAGGCATTAAATTAGGAGGTGCTAATTCAGATTGAACCTTTCTGGAATTGAGATGCAAATGCAAGATGCACGTTGCCCTGAGATTTTGTAAAGTGCAAATACCAGCTCACTCCATTTTGGTATCTCTCTTCATCAGCCAAAGAGCCTCCCACCACCAAAGTTCTCACCACATTTCAATACTCTTCTTGAAAATGGTAAATAGGCATGGTAAGATGCAGGGGCAAGCCAAAAGCAAAGAAAATAAAAGCCAGTTTTATTCATAGCAAATGGTAAAATTTTTAATGAAAAGGCTTTCAATATTACCTTGTAAATAAATATAAGTGCTAATTTTTCTCAGCTCGTGGGACTAGGCAAGAGCTTGTTTGCAACACAGAAAATACCAGCTGAATGATCCTAACAGAGCAAACCCCTGCAGCACCTCAGACATTCAGTAAGAACACTGTTCACCACTGAAGTTTAGTTAAATATGCACAATTTTATTTATTGAAGAGATTAGGACAAAAACATTAAACCAAATACATGACAAAGCACCAGAGGCAGTAAAACCCCACCATGCACATCACCAATCTTTCCTCCTATAAGGTACTTATAAAATAAAAAAAAAGTCCTTCTTGACACAGCACCATCTTCAGAGTGTAAAAACATTACTCCTTTATATTCTTAGTTACCAAAATAGAACCGAGGCAGGTCAGCTGCAGCTAGCTTTGTCTCTTGATAAAGAACTGTGAAACATCCTCTTGAGAGTGGGACCATAACTTTCCTGCAAGGCAGGCAAATAGCATCCATACGTCAAATGCCAAGTAGCTGTACGCACATGCCACATACTATAATTAAGCACAAATTCAAGTAACATTTACATACTACAGAGTCCACATGTACCTACCCAAAAAACATGACCACTTCACAAAACGTATACAGGCAGTAATATCAGAACAACTGAGGTACTGGAAACACAAATATTTATGCCAAGAGATTTCAATATCATACAGCAATATAAAAGCAGTAATAAAAACATTTGCCAGTCTAAATCAAATTAAGCTATCTAGAAGAAGAAAAAAAAAAAAAAAAAAAAAAAAAGCAGCTAAATAAAAAGTTATTTAGGGACAGAAATACCTGAACAGAAAAGAAGTGTGTTAACTACAGCATGTAACATGTCATCCCAAGTCAACCCGTAATTGAAGTACTGGCTTAATACATCACTACTGTGACATTTTCTTCAATAAATAGAATAAGTCTTGACAATACAAAAGGTGCATATTACTGTGTATGTTTCAAGAGGAATATCTGTAATATAAATGTTCAGCTTATTAATACCCTCTTATTTCTTAGTCTGGACATAAACAAAAATGAAAACCAAACAATTCTTTTCCCAAGTTTAAAGGAATTCAAAGAAAAAACCCACAATAATCTTTCTCAATAATAAAGAGCCCTCTATTTACATATGGGCTAGTCAGTAAAGAAGAGACTGGTTCTCAGATGAAGACACCGTTAAGGGCTTTCTGCCCTCTCTAGTCATATATGTGCAGCATGGCAGATATGGAAGCCAGTATCTCATATCTTTTAAAAAAATTTATACAGTTGTCTTCTTTTCTTTTTCCTCCCCTATTATAGCAGTAATGCATCTGAAAGTTCGAGTTATAATAGCTTCCTGCAACAAACCATTTGACACAAAACAGAACAGCCTGTTAAATGACAGTTACTTCCCCTTAAGGGAACAAAGCATTAAAATGTCATTTCCTGACAAGAATATTAAGTAGTTTATTTAGAAGAAATGACTTGAAAATAGCTATCAAGAGACATGAACTGAAATTTTGCTTTTTTTTAGCACCCACTTTTCATGTCCGTCTTTGTGCACCTAATTTTTTTCTTGTATTAATCCCATGAATTGTTAGACATCTGATTAAAAAAAGTTAGCCAATTGTATTTTCCCTGAATAATGGCTGAAGTTAAATATCTAACAGTGCGATGCCAAGATGTGAGCTGAGGCAAAAAAGTTTCTATTTGTTGTGAGTTGCCACTATTTTTAATAGAACAGAAACAGGAGTGATACAGCTGCACCAGAATTGGCATGTGCAGTCTCCTTGGCTCCAAAAAGGTGAGAAGCTACAATTGCTCCATGCTGCCTTTCTCCTCCAAATCAATCTAACCTGATAGCAAGCTCCCCCCACCCCCCCCAATCTGTCCCCATGCTACATTTGTTATATTAGCTCCTTGTGGAGGTTCCTTCTCAATCCGAGGACCTCTGAGTGTCTTTTGCTACCAAGCTAGGCTGATGCAGGATGTGATTGAACGTGGTCAGGAAGGGCTCCTTCATGTGTCCATCTCCAGGTTGTGTACCTTCTGAACACCAGTCTTTGTGCTCAGTTAAAGAATGGGTCCAAGTCTTCTTCCATGTTGACATCAGGCACCAGCTGATCTGATACTTCCTTAGCACCATATCCTGAATTCGATACATTAAAATCTGTAGAAAACCAGGGATGGTCCAGAATTTCCTGTGAAGTCAGCCTTTCTGATGGCTCTCGACGCAGTATGCTACGTATGAGGCATTTTGCCTTAGGGGATAGAGTTTCTGGAATGTTAAACTGCCCACGACGGATCTTGCTGAAGAGGGAACTAGGCTCAATGTCATGGAAAGGATAGCGTCCAACTAGCATGGTATAAAGCATGACACCTAGACTCCATACGTCCGCTGCTTTGCCAGAGTAGCTGCCATTTGTGTTCAAGATCTCTGGACTCACATAGGCTGGGCATCCATGCTTATCAGAAAGAGAGTCATCATTTCCTCTTAAAATATAAGCATCTTCTAGGCTTTCCAATTTCACTCTAGTCCTGAGGGGGGAAAGAAAAAAAAAACCACTGTCAAGGTAAGCAAACATCAAACACAAATTCTGGCTCTTGCAATTACATGGTTATAATAATCGTACTCTACAAAATTTGACAACTGCAGAAGTGCATTAGTTGAAAGTCCCAATCACAGCAGTTGTTACAGATAACTTGATATAGTCTCTTCCATGCTGATTAGAGATATTAGACACACACATAAGGAATACTGCCACACATACAGCTACAAAATTTCAAATACAGTCATGTCCAGTAAACTCATTAGTAAGTTTATCTCTTAAAAAGAGAAAAGGAACTGCTGTATACGTGGTTTTGGTTAATCTTACATAGATATGATTTCCAAAAGGGGACATAAACCTCAAGACCTTTTCTGAGCTGGATGCACTCTAACCTACCCATGGAGGATTCATGCTCAAATACAAACCCAGTCTTCACTACACAAGGTTATTTTGACACCTGTACACCTGTAATTCCACAAAATTTAACAGTCAGAAAATGATCATTCTGACCCTAAATGATCCCTCTGACCAACCAATATCTTCCTTTACCCCAGCAATTTAAAGATAAAATAAGAAAGAGCATTTTTTCAGCTTTCAGTCTTCCCAAATAGACTTCTGGGCAAAGGGAGATCAGGTGAGCTGAAGGCCAAGATTAACAGCAAGCTTATCTAGCCAGCTGAGCCAGAGCCAGAGGAGCTCCTTGCACTGGAATGAGCAGAAAAGCTGGCAAAGGACTTGCAGAGATGACAGTGATGCCTTATCTAGATTGCAAACTCCTGCTGCCTGCAAAGCACTGTGAACTTGTCATTGTGCTGCAGTAATTATCTCTGCAAGAGAATTTTCTTCCCTTATGGGTATCACACAGGAGCAGAAAAAATGATGCAGAGCTGCTTGTCATAGCACTAGATGAACATAACCTCTTTCCTTTCTCACTGCTAGGCTTTGTATCTATATTTAAAAATCTGCCTGTTGGAGGCATCCAGAGGATTACCAAGTAACCTTTAGACTATTTCCCAAGCAAAGGATGGTTTTACAAACAGAGTCACTACAACGCCTCAGGGCTTGTCCAGCGTCTTGGGATGGCAGAGTGACCTAGCAGTAGTGCAGGCTTTCCTTTCAACATTTTGGGGTCATAACTCAACTCTGGGTATTACTGCCCTCACTCCTCAACCCCACAGGTGTGTTACGATCACTCTTAGCCCTGTGCCATGGCCCTGCTCCCAATACCACAGGCATTCACAGGCAGGGACTGGACTTCATCCCAGAAGGCAGAACTTGTGTCTCTTGACTAAAGCACGTAATTTAACAGGCATTAAAATAGACAAGGAGAGCCTTGTTTCTTAAATGTTTACTGAAGACAACACCGATTGAGCTTGAGCTGCGAAAGACATCTGGGCCAGCTTTGGCTTAGACTTAGTTCCAGGGCAGCTCAGCCCTATCTTTTTTGAACCAACAGAAGAGCATTTTACTCCATGGAGTACTCCAGAGGCAACTGTGCCATAAACTTTCATGACACTTGGACCCTTTCAACAGCTGAATACGTTTACTAGCAGAGGTGAAAGCCCCTCTGGCAACATGCCCCAAATGAGGAAGTCATAAATACAGAATTCCGAATACCTGGCTCCCAAGCACAGTGTGTCAGGGCAGCTCCTTCTCTCCTAAAACAGGCCAGTGTTTGCTCCTCCACTGCGGTGCTGATGGGCTTTACCCAACACAACACCTGCTTCCTCATTAATTACCACTGCTATCCCGTACTTCTGGCCGTGGACAACCCCCTCATTAGCACTCAAACAATACTTTACAGCAGCAACACGCCACACAGGAAGCGGGCTGCAAGGAAAATCTTAACTACAATTACCAAGACCACAGAAATTTCCCTCTGTACACAAAGCAGAGGGTCCACAACAGGAGAGTGACTTGAGGAAAATCCTTTCACAGTGCTCAGCTTTGATACATTCCCACACCTGCACAGTGCAGGAAGAGAAGCAAGGAGAAACGCCCAGAGGAAAAAAAACATGCCAAAAAGGGCAGAGAACAGAGAAGAGGAAATGAAAGGAAAGGCAGGGACATGAGTTGTGGTTCCATTTGCATTGCTCACCTCAGTTTTTCCACAGAAAAGCATGTGTAGCAATAAAACAGTGGGGCCAGATACTCAAACATGTATTAAGTCACTGAACCGCCAGACAGGAAAGCATCGACTCACTCCTGCTAACTAACAGAAGCAGAACTCACACACACAGAGTGGGGCAGAGCAGGCTATTTATAAACAACTTCAGGAGGGAATTCACCCCCACTCACACACTCGCCTGCCATCCCAGTTTCAACAACACAGGGAAATGTTGTTTACTTTCCTATCCTATTTTACATTTCTGGGAGTTGCCAAAGACTTTAGAAAAACAGTTCAGTAAGAAGCTTTTATATTACATAAAATTATTGGAATTCCCTAATCTCTCATTTCCTACAACGGACACAGTACAAAACCAAAGAGAACAGATTGCAAGGTGCGTCCAAAAATTCTTTTTTTTTTTTTTTCAAGAGAAGAAATTATTTATTGATAATAAAACAGAAGCAATGCACAAGAGCCGTATTCCCATCTTGCTTTCCTTGCAAGGTGCTGCAGCCTCCATACAGAACAGGGGGTTTTGTTTAAGCAAGCAAATGGAACAACAGCTGGCCCTTATCTGCCTGCTCCTCTGTAAGCTGTGGGCAAATGAAAACACTCAACCCAGGTTTTTCATCCTGCTGAGCTGACAGGCTTTGAGGAAACAAAAGGTCCCAAATTAAACAAAAACACCACCTTCAGTCTTCTTCCTCCTGGTCAGCTCCCAAACCCTCATCCAGAAACTCCATTGTGCGCAAGGTGCAAGCGGTGAAATGGCTCCTCTGCAAGCAGGCAGTGCTCCCGCAGCAGCGGGCACGCATTTATTTTCCTGGCAGATTGCAGGGCCTGCATCCCCTGAGCACACACTGCCAGCTGCAAGAACTCACTATGGCTTTCTCCTCTCCCAATTACACCCAGGAACAACTCAGGTGTTCACGGCTTCATTTGTGAAGTCCAGGGTCCTTGCAGTAGATGACAACACAGGTTTTCCATCTGTTCAGCAAGGAGAGCACAGGAGGACGGGAAGGGCTGTCTGACTTGACACAGCTGGCAACAAAAAGAGCTCACAGGGTGGTTTGCCAGCACCCCTCCCCACCAGCCAGGACTGGGGCTGGGCAGACCCACTGCAGCCCATTTTCAGCCACAGATGATTTCACCCACCTCAGCCTCACAGACCGAACGCAGTCTGTGCAGTGCTACCACTGGGTACTGCGCAGGTGTACACAGAAACTCTCACTCCCCTTTTAACAGGCATTTCACGTCTTTTCAGGCAATCAAAACGGAGCAGCCTGGCTCAGAAGCTGCTATTTCCCAGTGCACAGCACCCCATCTCTGTGAGAAATAGCTTCTAGCTCTGCTGGTCTTCCCTTACTCTGCATTTCAAGCATTGGCTAAAAGAGCTCTGTCTTCTGCAATCCAGTGAGGTTTTTGGGGTGGGTTTTGGGGTTTTTTTTTTTCAGGAGGGGCAGCAGGTAGGGAGTATGGAGAGGAATGGGAAAAAGGGGAGCCAAAGTCCAAATACAGAGAAATAGAGACATGCTGAATGAGAAGCAATCTCTCTCCCCTACACGACTCTCAGAAAGCACTGAAATCAAATACCAGGAAAAGGAATAAAAGCCAACAACAAAGAGACCCTGAAAACTGCAAGTCAATTCTGAGAATACAGAACCGCCAGAGAAAAGGGTGGGGAGTGCATCCCAATTGCAGATTAACTGGGCAACCCAAAAATTGACATTTGTTAGGACAAAGGACAGAAAAAAACCCCAAACATTACAGTGTGAAATCACAATCAACTTTGAAGTGCTTCCCATGACAGAGAAGAAAGAGGACAAACAAAAATAGTTCCCTAAAAACCTCTCATTTTCTAATTAACTTACATCAGTCAACTAAAAGATCCCCACAAGAGAAAAAAGGTTTTTTTCCAAAAGCAGAGACATTTCAGCTTGACAAACAGTTGCAACAAAATAAATCCCCGAAGTTCAAATGTAAACTACTGCCCCAGCCGGATGAGAATCACTTTGTACACATACTGTAGGGCAACAAAGACTTTTGCCAATGCTTACGTAATTACAATACATAATTTCAAGTTTTAACGCAGACCCCGAATAAGCACTTGGAAAAAGAGCATTATGCATCTATCAGATCATTGATAAAACCCTGCATTAGTTTAATGCATTAAAAAAAAATTACAACCCTGAATCATGGCTATTTAAAAAGGGGAAGCTATTCTGCCTATGAATGCTTTCCCATTACTGCTGAATGAAACCACAGAAGTGCAATCAGAGGGCAGCAGCAGCACTCGGACGGGAAATGCGTCTTTGTCCCCATAGAAACCGTCAGGGAAACCCATGAAAAACAATACCACTCTGAGTTTCTTATCAATATGCCATTCATTACTTGACTGCATTCAGACTTTGCTCTTCAGTAATGTAACAAAACATAATCAATTGAGCGTTTTCCAGAAGATTCTCCAATGAAACCTTCAGAGCTAGCACTCACCTCTGCCTTTGTTGCACATCCCACACTTTTTTCCAACAGACTCACATTATTCTTCCCCACAGAGCTTTGGGACTACCAGCAAATTGCTATCCCTGCCTTTTGACAACAAAACCAGGCTGTAAGAATTTAACATTCACACTTGCTCTCCAAATGCAAACAATTTCCATACCAAAATCAGTGGAATTATTCAGAAGACTCTAAATTCATAAGGCAGGAGGAAAAAAAAAATCTTTTAACATTTAAAGCAGAGATAACAACTGTGAGTGTTTCCAAATAAAATATCTTCAGTGCAATGAATAAGCAGACAAGTAGGAAAGGAGCCTGTACCTAAATCAATGAAAGCAGTTGCCTCTAGTCTGTCCCTGAAGTCATCTCTATGAGAAATGATACCTGAACAACAGCTGAGCCGACCCTCCCATTTTGGGAACACTAACTGCAGATTTTTGCACAGCAACACTCCCCATATGACAGCCAAACCAGCTGCTTTGGGAAGAGACTGAAGGGAGCCATCCTGCTATGGACACTCCAGATACACCATCCAATTGTTACTTAGGCTGGGTCAAATCAGAAGATTCAGATTTACAGATTTTATGCTGCAGACTCTGGAGACCAGGAAAAAAAACATCACTGCCGTCTTATTTGTAAGTTATTAAAATACAATTGCAGATAAATATAAAATGGCAATTTCTAAATGCGCTTCACAATATTCCTCCAACATTAAAAATTAAAGCACACAAGTAATGTTATCCCATATTTCAATATTACTCTCACTGAGGGCAGGAAAGCCTTTCCCTATGTAGAGCCACTCAAGTCACTGACTGCCCAGTGGACTAGGGATTGCTCCTAGGTGGCCAATAATTTACAGGTCATTTAATAGAGGTCATTCGGCTGCTCACACCCCATCATAAAGATGAGAAGAGCATGCCTGCAATTAGAGTTACAAGGAGGCAAAAAAAAAAAAAGGAAGCTCAACATTGGAAACAGTTATATTTTGCTAATCGATTTATTTCTTTTTTTAAACTAAGGAAATCTCTCCTAAATAATGCAGAAGTAGGCTGCCACCAGGGAGCCAGTGAGACAAGGAAGGCAGTAAGAAAACCCTGGGCAGATGATTTGCAGCTTTGGTGCAAGGACTTGTTCTGAACTCACAAACTACCCGATCTCCTTGGGGGCAGAGAGGCACACAGGAGCAGGGGGAAATGTTATGCTATCAATTTAAATCCTTCTCCTTTCACCAACAGATCCCTTTCCAGTTTGTAACAGCACAGAGCATGGATGTTCACCACACAACATCCTACACAACTTCAGGGAAGGAAAAGACCAAACTGCACAAAGGCTGTTGTTAGACAGTCTCTTGCATAATGAAACAGGCTCAAGGATATGTTTCAAAAGACAAGTGGGACTTGCAGGCAGCACAAGTTTACAGGATGAACCTTCTTCCTACGGGAAGATCCCTTTACTGGTACTTCCGCACAATAAGGAAACCTCTAAAAATTACAATCTGCCCCACCCTTCCTCTGCAGGGATGCTAACAGCTCAGTCAATCCTGCCTGCATCCCCCTGACATGCAGTACCCAGCAACTTAAGAGTTTTTAACTTGTTTTATGCTGGTCTGGGTTTTTTCCCCTACAGAATTCCACTTAAAAATACTCTGACCCCCCTGCAGGCAGGGCTGGTGCCCACAGACCTCAACACTCAAATAGGACTGCTGGGAACAGCCTGTCCTGTGTGCCAATATACCTCCATGCCCTTATTGCCTAAGGACAAAACACGTTCCCCAGAGAGTTGGTGCATAGCGATGCATGTGTTGGGGGTGCAGGCTCTGAAATCCAATGCAGATCCTTTCACAGAAGAGCTTGGTTACAAAACCCTGAGCAATCCATTTTTTGATAAGAATCTGGCTCAGGGCAGCTACTTCACCGACTCACTTTTATCTTATTAGATCACATTGAAGATCAGAGTTTTAAAAGGCCGTGTATCAACCATATGCTGTGTTCCCCATTTTTTCTAGGTCTTTTGATACAATGCATGATGAAGTTCCACAGGGAAAGGAGACCACAATTTTATTTTTTTAAGCTAATTGCATGCACATTGTGAAAACAGCCTTGCACTTTCTGAGCCTACAATGGGTGCTCAACATCTCTAAGGCAGAGCCATACCATTATGTCATAACCTTACTGAAAATCATTTGCTTAGATGTGTGCAATCCTGTCTCCAAGCCATATGTATCTACCAAAAAAGAGGTGCTCAAGACTAGAATATGCCCCAAGTTGACTCCTGTTTACAATCTTTACCATTCCTCTCCCTCCCAAGCCTGAAGTAATCTCCCAGTGTGATAATGTGGTCAATCAGAAGAGAAGGCAGCAGAAGAATTTCACTCTGACAATCCACAGCATTTGAGCTCCTGCCTCCCTTTCTGACCCCCAGTGCAGACATCTCCAGATACCCTCAGTCTCCACTCTTAATTCCACATGGACCATTTTACAGCAAGTCTATGGATGGAGGCTTTCAAGTCTTTGAAAGCTGTTGAACTGAATTTGAGATGTCCTAAGACACGTCTACTCTACTACCTATAAACCAGCTGGCATCAGAGAGATCAGTCCCAGGAAGGGCCTCTCAGGAGAGGCACCACTCATCACTGGCACAACAGCCAACACATACCACAGCACCCTGCCTGAACAGGGAGACTGACCAAGACAAGGACCCACTATGAACCACAGACAGTCCAGGGGTAAAACCTGCAAACTCCAGCGCTGGTACAACTGCAGAAGTTCTTGACACTCATGGTATCAACAGTGAAAGACCTTGAGCTGACTCAAGGTCCATCTGAGTTCTCATCATCAGCCAGATGCAGCCAAATCTTCCCTGTTTTTTGCATTAATTTATAACCTTTGGCACAGCAATTAACCTGTGTGACTGTTTATGCCCTCAGGGGGAGATTTATGCACTTCACAGGGTGGGTGTGATGTTCACCACCTGCAGACAGCCTCCCTATTGCCTCCTGCTGGGAAGGGCACCAAACACAAAACAAATCCAGTGTTGCTCCCTCTAACATGGTGAGAGAACAGGGACTTTGAAATCAAACCACATAAAGGCAAAGGGGATAGGAACCCTTCTGTGAAAAGCAGTTGTGCACCACTTCATCTTCTACCCTAAGCCTCACAGTGGATTTGCTGCCCATTAAGAAATTCTCCTTCCTCCCATATTCTAAGAATAATAATTTCTGATTTGAAATCTGACCTGTGATTCTCCACTATTGATGAACTTGTGCTCTTTGGTCCTGTGGCCCCCATTTCATTCAGGGTAGTGCCAACTGCTTAAATGACAAAACAGATCAAGACTCTTATTTCTACATCTTTGGGAATTTTAAGAGTATTCCCATTTTGTTTTTCTTCCACTTTAGGACTCTCTTTCTAGGACTTAGGGAAACCATTCACTTACATGTTCTCTATGGAATTTTAAGGGTAACAACAAATTCTAACACACTGAAGAAAAAGCTGCTGACCACATTATATTCTGACAAGTACTGGGGAAAAAAAAGTATCTTACTAGCTAGAAGAAAATGAAAGGTCTACATGCAAAAAGGTTGGTATATGTATTTGTATTTTTTGTGAGATCACGTTTGCATCATGAGTATTGCAAACAACATAACTAGGTCATGTTAAAGCATCATCCACTCAAAGCAGGGAAATTAAAGAGGAAAAAATATTCTAAGAGCACCAAGTAAATATGTTATGCTAACACAGACTTTCTAATTTAGTGTACTATACTGGCTGCATTCCCCTGGCATAGAGCAAAAAGTGTCAAATCCTGTTTATTTTTATTGAATCCCACCTGCCTCATATTTACTGAAAGAATATAGGAAAATTACAATATCTAAATACCAAAATTATTTTAATTTTCCCTTCAACAAGTATGATGAATGTACAAGGTCTTTAAGCTTCAAATATTACGACAGCTAATATTTTAATATAATTAAAGGCTTAAAAACACACTAAAGAAATTAATAATTCCCTGACAGCAGAAATGTTCTTGTATTAAGCAAACCATTGAAACAACCAACACAGAAATGCTTCATTTAATTCTGAGATCTTTCAGATGGCTCTTTCTCAAAACATCTGCTATGTATCAGACTGATGAACTGCTTTATTAGCTATATACTGTGTATAGCACTATTTTTAGCACAACCCAAAGAAACCTGGCTGTTCTGCAACACCATTATGGGACACCAGCTAGGAGAAGGGCAAGGCTGTTCTGCCCAAGGGCCTACTATGAGGACAGGCTGTACATGGAAAATGGTAAATACCATGGCTTGAACAGAGATAAAATACTCAAAAACAAGAGCCTCACAACATCAACAGCAACCTGTTTTAACACCCAGGACAAAAAATAAAGCAACATGAATGGAAGAAGAAAAGATACAAGAATGCTTCCTTTATCATAGGTCACCTACTGTTTTGGCTTCAAGTTTCATTCTGAAGTGTAAGGACACAGTTTCTGAAGTGTTCAAATATCTTAGAGGTACTTTAGAAAGTCTGCTGAGACTCAGCACGGCAAGTCAGCATTGTTTTCCCTATTTTCAGTGTTCTGGAAGCCACTGCACTCATTTAATAGATGTGCTGCTGCCTGCTAAGCCAGTCTTACAAAACATTTCCAGCCATGCTGTAATGTCTTAGAATTTCTGCTTCATTAAAATCAGCTGCAGGTTTATGGAGTTTAATTCTGAAATTTTGATACTACAAGACGGGCTATTTAACCTAACGTTTACAAAGGGATACACGGACACACCTCCCCCTAAAAACCACAACTGCGCTACCTTTTATACAAAACAAAAAAGCCATGCAGCAACAGCACACATCATTTTAATGGAATACAATTTACCCTATCTTCAAACTTCCTAGAGTTCAGGATTTAAAGAAACTACCAATTACCTTGAAACACAGACAAAAATTGTTTCTGTTTGCAAAGTGGAATTCTGAGTTTAAGTGCTGATGTACTTACACACAAATAATAGTGTAAGACATGATCAGAGTCTGTCATGGATTTAGCACATTAAGAGAACACCTCTAGTATGATTAGGACCCCTACAAAACACTCAGTGCTACCAACCTACAACAGTACTTTATTCCACCTTCTTACCTCCCAGTTCATTAGAAATATCCTAAGGCACTGTGATTTGCAACATCCAAATAACCCACATTTTTAGTGGGCACATCAAGTTGAAGCAAAGAGCACTCATGGTGCTGCTAGACCAGCAGCCCAAATCTTTGCAAATTCCAGCTGTAATTTAAATAATGGGAATAGAGTAGAAAAGAGTTTCAAAACTGTATTCACCCACTTGCAAAACTTCAGGAGCTCTGTTTTTCTATTGAACTACCAGGATCTCATTAGGATCAATGAAAGAAGATGTACTAAGAAATGTGTTAAAATTACTTTCTTTTTTAAACAAATGGGGCCACTTCCCCATAAGCTTCAACCTCCCTCTGGCTCCTCCAGTCTGGCAGCTCTCAGCTAATACCAGACAAGCATCTTACTAAAAACAAAATTTAAATAAAAAAAAGCACCAAGTTTTCCATTCATGTTTGTGTTGCCCGCATGCTGGATTTCCCATATTTTCTTCTACCAAAATAAAAGCCATGGGAGTCTTCAAAAAGAGGAAGTTCCAAAGCGGTAGGTACTTAAAAAGAACTGCAGAAAAACAGCCTTCAAGAAATAGGAAAAGAACTACTAAGAAAGAGCTCCACTGAAGGGCAGGCGACACACAGCAGCAGAGTTCACACATATTTCTCAAAACATAATTTTTCTCTCTTCTCTCCCTCTCAGGTTCACTGTGAGCACCTGGATGGTGCAGCACCCACCTGCCAGGGCACTGCTGCTGACAGCAGCACCTCAAGGACTGCTCAGCACACAGACATCCTCAGCAGCAGCCTCAGACACGGGAGCTCGGAGGGCTGCAAGCAGCACACCAACACCTCTGTGAACTCACAAGGACCAGGAAGATTTTTCATTTCTAAATATAGCTGCATATTGAAAGTGATGAGTGATTACAGTATGATGATCGGGGGATGTGAAAAAAGACAGTCATTGCTGTTTGGTTCTATTTCTATCTCACATTATTTCATCTCTGTTTATTTAGCAGAGAAAGGATTACAATACCTTCGTACTTACAAACCAGCATCACATCCAGAAGAAAACCGCATTATGATTATCTTAAAAATAAACAGCAAGTCCTATTTGACCTTTAAAGTGGATTGTTGTATAATTAGAAGACTCAAAACTGAGTAACAGTGTCATTTTGCAGACACAGCTAAGTTAAAAACATTCATAAAAGCCAACACTGCTATTACAGTACACACCACTTTTCTTGGGTGGCTGAAGGATCTGGCCCTGTGCCTCCAATGTTGCATTCAGTTCCTAGTAAGCAGCAGGGTAGGAGTTCAACAGCATTCAGCACAGGCCTACGTCTGCTCCCACTGCACTGCTCTGAGCTCACGCTGGCTTCCCTTGGAGAAGCTCTTCCAAGTTCTGTTCTTCATGCAAAACCACACATGTTTACATATATCCCCAGGAAAAAAAAAACCAACCCGGTTTAACATCAGGACATTATCAGCTACAACAGAGAACAATCCCTCTCTCAACTATTCTGCACAAGTTTCCTTCTTATCTGTATCAGAGGTTCTACAATGGTGCTTAATTATTAAACTGGGAGTAGAAGCTGTGGGAATGCAGTTTATGTCTACCTGCTCTGCATTTCTCCATGAATGGACATTAAGCTCATTTAATTTTAGGCTTCTTTAATTGAAAAAGATGAGGAGGCAATCGGACCTTGCTGCAGTACGAAAATAATTTGTGGACAATCATCTGAACTGCATTAAGAAGTGAAAATATATATTACTTTTCAGTCTGTAAATAGATTAAAAGGAGAAGCCTAATTTGCAAGACTCAGCTTGCTATAAAATTTAAGTAGAGAATATGTAAATGGGATATATGGTCATCTTTATGATGTAATTTTTCTTTTAAGACCTGGAAGTTTTTTGTTTTTTTCTGAATGAATCGTGTATTATTTTTTTTCTAATTTTTAGATCACCAACTTCCTGAGCCTGTAGAGAACTTAGAGAATTTGGCTCTTGTAATTCCCCCAGAGAGAATTGATATGCACTGGTTATTCTTAATAAAGCTCTCCAGAACATCCATTTCACTCTGCAGCAGATTGAACAAGTTTTCAGACAATTTTTAGCATTTCATTAAAAGGGCAAACCATCTCCCCATCCTCTACTAAGACAGGAAGAAGCACAAAGTCAGGCTCTGCTCCCATTTAGATGTTTGGGGTTTTTTTTAATGGTCATCTTCCAATTTAATGACTCTATGAAAGCCTGACATTATTCTGACAGTATTTATTGCTCTCATATCTAATGTGGAAATTACAAATAAATTCATCATTCAAGACAAAGAAGACTGGTAAAGACAAGGAAAGAGGAAATTTCCCCAGATCCAATAGTATAGTTATTGCTCCATATCAGAAAGAGCATGTCAACAATATACCCAGAGCATCCAGTGCTATTTCTTTACGTGTCTTCCCATACTCTTTTCCCCAAATCTTTTACACAGGAGGGTGTATAGGGAGGAGATTAAAAAAAAAACAAAACCCCAAACAAAAACAAACAAACAAAAAACCCAAACCCAGTAGTTCCCCAAGTACTACAACAGCTGGTACTACAAACAAGCACCCCAGGTGCAAGGCAGTTTTAGTCTTAGTATTACTGACCACATAATACTCTTACAAGCAGCCTCTAGACCCTCCCTGCATGGGACACAAGATGTCCTCAGAACAGTCCTACAGAGAACACGTGACAGCTCTTCCTCTTTACACCTCCTCCCTGGAACAAGCCATTTCAGTCTCCAGTCCTCTTTAACATATTCTATCCTCTTTTAATATCAACAACCTTTATGATAGTGCAGCTCTTACACCAGACACCCTTTCAGAGCTTTTCTGCAGGAGATGTCTCCCTGTTAAGAATGAGGAAACTCCTAGGTGGAGATGCAGAGGCCAAGCATCGATGCAAACAGCACTCTATACTTACTTTACTCCAAAACCTAAGCCAGAAGGTAAAATGGCACATCCATCCCACGATCAGGTTGCAGAGGAAAATAAAGTGTAATACAAATGGTACAGTGACAAAAAAGGGTGCAATGACCTGCAACTCCCAACTATCTGACGTCAGGCACCCCCAGCCGTACAGTGAGGGAGACTCTTACCTTTCTTCATCCTTGAAAATAAACTTTCGTAGCTTGAGATCTCGCAGTACCAGTCCACCATCATGGCAGTGTGCAACAGCGGAAGCTATTTGATAGAAGAGTTTGGCTGCCTCCTCTTCTTTAAGCTTCTTGCAGGTACGAACAAACGAATGCATGTCCCCATAGCTCCTTTCGAAGAACACATACGCTTTTGTCTCCCCAAGAATTATTTCAGTAATTTGGTTGATATTTTTATGCGCAGGCAGACAAAAACATGGTGCTAGTAACTCCTGGTAGCAGCCAATATCAAACACCTGCAGGAACAATGACAGTAAAGCCAGGGTTAATGACATGAAGGACAGTGAAGTCATGGTACATCTGATTCTGCTAACAAAACCACCTCTAAGTACAATTTATGCTGCTGCTGAAAGCTGCACCAATGTAAACAGGATGTCAGAAACTCACGGCACTGAGGACAAGACAAAGCTGACTGTACAACCCCACACAAAAGACACACGTAACCTTGACAGGAAAGGCTACTCCTCAGAACTGGTAGCAAGCATAGCTGCACTAGCTAACAGCTGATCAAATCCAGAATGCAATCTAAATTAAGCTCGGAAGACCAGTGGTGTATAAGTGCAGTACTCGGAAGGAAGCGTGTTTCTTTTCTATTTTCCATACAAATAAACTCATAAAAAATACAGCCAGTAGCTTTGTATTGAGAGAAGCTGTCACATTAAATCCACCCTGATACACGTCTGCCTCTTTTGATTTTATTAACCCATTAAAGTCCTGAGGATTTTCAAGCTTGAAGTATCATCTATTGCTATTTCTATTTACTTCCTGCCTTTCTTTCATCTCTGAAAAACAGCAAAGTCACTTTCACTTTCCAAGTCTCAGTTCCACAATGGCTGTTTATAAGATCAGAAGGACAACCCGGGAAATAGCTCTGCCTGCTGGAGCACAGACAAACACCCTTCAAAAGGCAAAGACAAAACCACCCTGAACTCTCTGCATTTCAATCAAGTGCTCCATTAAAAGCAAAGTGTCCCTTTACTACTAAGTATGTTATCAGCGATCTTATGAATGAGCTGTAAGAACTAAAAAAGCTGCTGGGAAACCCAAATATAAAAAGTTACTATAATCTAGTGATGACGAATGAATCAGTATTTGAGTCAATTGAGAAAGACCACATTACAAGCAAATGAAAGACTTCATTGAGAATAACAGAAGTCAGTGTGCTAAACCAGACTATGAGGAAAGTATGGATAGAAGCAATTTTATTTTTAATTATACCTGCTGCAGAGGACTGCAAAGCAAGTATTAGCATTTCCACCAGCATAAAAATTTGATTAATATGTAACTTACTCGTGAGTGGTTTGTTACTTTGGTAAAAAGAATTTAAGGTAGTCATGTGTCCTCTGAATGAAATATAAAAATGAAGAACTAGTCTAGGTCTCTAACCACTCTTTTAAGCTGCAATCAGTTTTTTCTTCTCTGTATTCTAGCATTTGTGTTCCAATAATGGGTATTTGTACCTTCTCTGAGAAGCAAGTATCCCCCTGCTTTCTCTAAAATTTTAAAAACCTTTAAAAATTGAGTGAGGATAGAGTTTAATCAAAATTTACCTGAGGCTTCAAAACCTGCAACATTTTAATGCTTCAGAGCACAATCGTAATAAACTCCTTCCACAGAAGAGGACCCAAATCCCAAGAAACTGGGACACCCCGTCCTCACAGACCTTCTTTTCCCCTCTCCCCCCCCCTACCTGCACTGCCTTACCCCAGCACAGAGAAAAACAACCTTAAAGGGAGACTGCCAAACAGACCCGGCACATTTTACAGGGGGAGGATTAGCACTGAGGCATTCTGATGACATGGTGCACCAGGGAAGCAGAACCAGGACGGGGAGGGGGTGCTGCTAAAATCCCTGGTGTGCAATTCATTCCAGCGGAGAATTCATTGACATTTGGATCTCAAAACTCGTAACTACTATAAGTGAATGGCTCTTCTACAAAGCAGCTGCTATAAAATAAAATTTAAGCAGGAATATTCATGTAGCTCAAACCCTCATGGTGAAAAAACGTCTTTCCAGAATTCTCTCCTAAATCAGATTATCATAATGTAAATTAGGTACATTTTTTGGTTCTCAGACTACGTTAAATAAGTAGTTCTGGATACCTACCAGTACTGTTTTTAAAAAAGGGGGTAGGTAGGAAGCACTATCATACTGCTACAGTGTCAAATACCTTCTAAAAAGGGCTTCTTTGTATTCCAGCTTTTAAGATCCCTGGCCTCAATTCAGCAAACGTCCAATAAGCCGCAATTTGATTTAGGTCTCGCTGGGAATTGGAAGTGAGAAGTTACCATTGTTTGGATGCCACGGAGCCTCGAAGCAAATAACGGCATCTGTACAGTCAGTGGGTGCAGCCAAATGAATCTTGAGAATCATCAGTATGTGTCTGTTATCCAACCCAACGCTTCTGCGAGCAATCTCCAAGAGCATCTTCACTAAGATGCCAGAGAGCACCTCTCCTTGCCGGAAGGCTACTTGACAAATAGCTGTCATGATACTCAGGCATTTTAAAGCGCACATTAAATTAAGCCGAGTTCAGGACTGACAACTGCCTGCTCAGAAACTAGCAAGCCAGGCTAAGATCGTATTTTTGGAGCACAGCTAGTAGTGCCTCGCACATATGGAAAAACTGATACTATTCAAATGTCAGGAACAGCTCAAAAACATGCAGCTTAAATAGAAGGAAAAAAAAAATAACAGCCCCAGTCCTTGTGAGCTGCAGTTATACTGTTATCAAAACAGTGCCTTAATCCTGCAAACAAACAGGAAACAAAGAAGCGCATAGCCCCCGCTTTACCACTTGCTATGCAAGTTCACCTAGAAATTCAAGCAGAGCAGCAGCTTTGTGAGATCTGTTTATTTCATGAAAAGGTGCCAATGTCCTAGAGTGCAGCACTGTACTACTGCATCGAGCTCGGCTTTCATTCTCGAAATTCTCATGTTCTGTTTCAGTTTAGTAACAAAGCAGCCAGTTCAGCATGCAATATTAGCTCTTTGCAAAGCCACGGGCCTTTTTTCCCCTTAAAAAAACCCAAAAAAACCATATGAAGTCCTAGGCTGCCTTAACATCAGATTTTATAACTCAATCAGTAACCATATTTAAACTGCCCTCTGAACTCCGATCTTCACAAATAGCAAGGAGGAGCAATTATTTTCACTTCTCTCCTACAGCCTAGTCCATAACTTTTTATGAATCAAGTATGAGAAAGTATGAAACAGTCAGCAACAGTATTATTAATCCCTGGAATACTGGCAAGCTATAATACATCTACTTTTCCATATAGAAATCTGCCAAATGGCATTAATTCTGTGTTTTGGGAATAATACAAACACTGCAGCATGTACTGCAAGGTTGCAATTTGCTACGTAGTTATAAAAAGTACTACTGGTTACTGCTTCAGTTTGCTGGACGTAAGTCCGTCTCACTATAGACAGTGATAACCATAATTTGGGAACAAAGGATAATATTGCCTCAGTTCTAAAAGAGAAAAACACCCCTCCACAGATGTGCACGCATTTGGATTCCTTTTTCCCACAGCTCACCTTTTAATAGTAGGAGCAAATTGGGAGGAGGCAGAGAAAAGCCGGCAGGCTACAAAGAGTGGGATAGTTATTTTGTCTGCACTTCCAAAAACCGTAGGTGTGCAGGTTTTATTCTTGCTCAGCTGGGCAATGGGGGAGGATGCTGTTTGCAAACAACCTCCACCGTGAGGGAGCTCAGTCTGATTAATTAAATGCGGTTCTTCTTTTTTTTTAAATCACTTTTAAGACAAAGCTGATAGCAATCTGCCCCCAGCCCCAGCTTCTCCATCCCTTCCCCTATACCCCCAGCGCACAGAATTGGGGGCAGTAAAAATCGAGGAAGTCAGCAGGTCCCAACACCTTAAAATTAGCTGGGGATTCCCTACTCCATTTTGAAGAGTGAATGCGGGTAAGATGAGGCTTTCTCCTGGTCTGAACTCACGTTAAAACCTACTTCAAGAACGACTCTTTCCAGAACAATATCCCCCTGCCAGTTGAAGGCAGACCTGGCTCCGGGCCACCGCTGTAACGTGGCCATTGTCTGGAGAGAGGGAAAAGTTACAGGATTCGCCTATAATCCTGTCTCCCTGCCTTTTGTTTCTCCGCTGTTCAATAAATGAGGTACACGGCCGTGCTCGCCCTCCTGCAAGGCACGGGAAACCCAGGCGCGACAGGGGAGAACCCGGGGAGGAGGAGAACAAGGAGAGGCATTACCTTGCAAACCAGCTCCTCGCCGCTGTGCAGATGTACGGCTCGGAAAACGTGGTCTCCCTCGAGAGGCTCCAACAATAAGTATTTCCCGATGCAAGAAACGCAATGCGACAAGTTCGGGGTCTCCGGCGGGCTCGGCGAGCCTAGATTCGGACTAAAACTCTGGCTTGGCTCGATGGACCGTATGGACGAGAGCTCTTCAAAATCCTGGGTTTTATTCCGCGGTCTCCCATATCGTGCTATCGTGATAGGGGTTGACCTTTGTATGTTCATGAGTATGGAGAAGACCAGCCGAGACGCTGCACCGGAGCCCTGGCGTGGAGCGCGGTCCCTCGCCCGTCCAGNGATCGTCCTTCCGCTCCCCTACGGCCCGGCAGCGCCGCGCTGCCGCGGCTCGGCTGTAGATGGCGCGGGAGCCTCGCCGCTAGCGCCCGGGGCGCTCCGAGAATGCCCCGCGAAACGGCGAGGGAGCATTTAACTTGGGCCGACAAAGGAGCGGGACGGCGGCGGGCGGCCCGGGGGGGC
>VWZN01015153.1:117313-128335 GCA_013396955.1 Regulus satrapa
AAAAAAAAAGCGAAGGTTTTTTTTTTCCTACCACTGGAAAAATATTTTTGGTGGCCCCATGAAACAAGCCCCCCTGGCCTACCCTAGTACTCCCAAAATATGAGACCTACATTCACCTAAGAGGCCTGTGCAGTGACCATGTTCTGCCAAGAGCTACTAAAGCTAAACAGGATTTTCTGCACATTACAGAGGATGTTGTAGAAATGCCAGACAGGAACATTTCCATTTCTCCCTTCTGGAATCTCCTGTCATTCTACATTATCAGGTAGCTATAAAATGACAGTAAAGGTGCATATTTCTCTTGCTTTAATAAACTGTTCAAGTTACTGAAGTGTTGGTCTTCCTCTGCATGATTATCTATGAAGAGATAATGATAAAGAGGTCAAAACGAATTTAGTATAAATTCTATACAAAGAACAGATTTAAGGTAATTTGTTAATAAAACTGAAGTCCTTACTTGAAATAAAAGGGCTAAAAAATAAACCCACACAGCTAGCACCCTGTACAAAATGGGAGGAAAAAAGTTAAAAATTGGTAAATGAATATTAAAATTGCTAACACTTATATATGATACAAAACTATTCTTAAAATATTTATCTCTTGGGAATTTTAGTGAGTAGCAAAGTTATCTGTGGGTGTGACTAGCCTGGCTCACTGTGGAGAGTGATCAGCTTCATGCCCTTAAAGAAGAGGTCACTGTTTCAGTGACAAAGAAACTATACTTGTATGAAAATTTCAAAATATTTATTGTACTTACCACTGGTTTGGAGGAAAATAGTACATATAGAAGTTATACACTAAATGTACTCTTCAATTAAAGGGTCATATAGCAGAATACATACCAGGAAAAATTTGGCTAAAAGATCAAATCTAGAGTAGATAGATCAACAGTAGCAAGGAGTGCTAGTGCAAATTGCAGTGCTTTAACAACAGAAAGGCTACTTGGGGAATAAGGTAAGTATCCTGAAAGGGGTTTTTTTTTGCTTTNAGTTAAATCTCTCAGCTTTCTTATTACATCGTGTTTACATAATCATATCCAGATGCTTTAGGCAATAGTCGCTTCCTGTGCTTACAGTTTGCTGTTGTCTCATCATTCCTTTATTAATCTTTGTGAGGATTAGCAAAACAAACAAGATAACTGTGAAGCTGAAAACAATTTCATGCTGCTTCCTATGAGAAATTGTTTCCAAGGAGCAGTGTTATCTTTTTACATAACCTGGATTTCCTCACGAAATGTGTTGGGAATTTTTTGCTATAGGTGTACCTTTCAGTCTCAGAGGCAGCAAGGCTCTTTCCTCACTCTCAAGCCAAGGTAGGATTCTATGCGCCCACGGCTCACAGCAAGAACAAGACACTGGGTTTTTAAAGTCTTCCATCCAGCCTTTGTATGCAAGACCATGCACTCCCACAGTGGCCTTTAAAGAACAGCACCTTTCACATTATTGCCTAACTAAAAATAGGCCATACATTTACTATAACACACTTACCAAGCAGCTATTTCCTCTGCCTGTCAGCAGAATAAAATATACATAAATAAAGTATCTTCTACACACTGAAAATAGCACTCTGTAACCATCCCAGTGCACAGGATGGAGTTATTGTGCAATGACAGCACACCTTGTTGAGTGATAGAACAGAGCTTTTGCCCTTTGCCTAGCAACATACCAAAGCATGGGATCAGAGTCTACACCCTGCCTTATTGCTCAATTAGGACCTGGCAAACGTCCCTCGATGTTACCCTGGCCTATATCCACATATTTTGCTAACATATGTAACTTCACATTGGTGTTGTTAAGGACAGACATGGTTACAACCCCTTCAAGGTCTGTTCGTGCATCGGGTTCTCTCGCAGGAATCAGAGCTGTCAAAGGAAGAGAGGCTTTCTTGGACAATGCAGCACAGGTAGCATTTAGTAGAAAGTCTTAACTGTTGAATTAAATTAAGTAAGTTAAATATTGCCCCAAAGAATTGCAAGGAGGAAGTCACAATAACCCCTGCAATCTCCTTGATAAAGTATCCTAAGTATTATATATGTAAAATTACAGTTAAATTGAACATATATATTCAAAGCATAATAGTTTAATCTTTTTTTTAAAAATCGCCTTTTTTTATTTTAGTGTAAGTGTATGCAAATGAAAGGCAGTGATTTTGAAGCTCCATCATCACAAGATTATAATTATTCAGGATTAGGTGGTCACTTAGAGTCCCAGGGAAGTAGGATCACTGCCTTTCTTCTCGTCGTGTGAGCCACCATATTGTTTCATTTGAGTCAGGAATGACCACCTTGAATTCAACCTCTGTGTTAAACCTGCATCTCCTGGGAATTTTCTCTGCTTTAAGAACAGTTCAATAGTAAAGCATATCTCATTTCTCTGAAACAGTAGTGAGACAGAGTAAGGAACTCTAAAATACCTAAAAGCATTCTAATGCATAAAAACATTAAACTGCCACTTCTTCTAGGTTTATCCTTCATTTTCTCCAATTAGTATTTCTAAAAATGGCTTGAAATAATTTTTATAGTTTACTGGCAAGATTTAACCAGTAATTAAGATGATACTTCCTCTGTCTGAAGAGTGAGAAGTACCTAATTGTGCACTTGGGGTGTTGAAGTGAATTGGACAAGATCTGAAAAAACAGAACTCCCATCTAGTCCTCTCTTTTCTCCAAACTGAAAGGTTGTCTCTCCCAGTAGGAGCAGAAGCTGAACATTGGACAAATATCTCCACAGACGTTCTCTTGTATTTCAGAAGACCTAATTGAAAGGGGTTTTAAAGTGCCTTTTTTACAGTTTCCGCTGAATGATGTTATGAGACCTGGTAACCACAGGATTATCAACAGAAGTCCCAGAGTACCAGTTCAGCCACACCTTTGCCCTGGTGGAGCTCAAAGCTGGAGTGGTGCCTATGTTTCTCTAGGACTGGATACCTACCTGAGTAGTGAAAAAAGTGGGTTTTCCTAACACTGATGCAGGAGACACTATATTCCTTAAATAAGATCTGTCACATTCATGGGACAGAAATGTGTTACAGAGGAAGTTGTAAACAAATGGATCAAAAATTAGCATCTTTAGAAAAATGTGGAATATTTTCTAACAATAAACAGGAAATAGAAGAAGACTTTTCAAATTACTTCCACTAAAATTTCAACCCTTCTAACAGCTCAGTGAAATTATGCCAGTGAGGCACTAACTAATAAATAGATTCTCTAGCATCAACTAAGGCACAATCTCACAGTGAAATTTTTGCAATGATTGTGACACTTCTGTTTTGTTTTGTGGATGCTCTGTTGTGTAATCAGGAGGGAGTTCATATTTCATCCTTATTCCCATTGGGGAGAGCTAACATCATAGCTCTGTCCTACACAGCTCCATATTTTCAAAACACTTCTAGCATTATAATAACTCTGAATTAACTTTCTATTTCTCTGGAATTTTTGAAGAGATGAAAAATGTCTTTGTGAAGTCAGGCAGATAGATGGATAATAAGACTGATGGACAGGTAAGTGCCTCATGATCACATTAGCCCTTATTCCTTAGAAAACTAGATTGAACAGTACAAAGAAATTATGAAATAATAAGATCTTTTTATCAGCTTTAAAGCTTTAATGAAGAGCAGAAATGCCTTCTTATAAAAATGTAATACTTAGTAATACCTAAAAATTATTCCTAAAAGAAACCTAGATTTAAAATAATTGAATAGGGTGTTATTTAAGAACCTATTCCTACAATCCTGTAGGAACTGGCTGAACTTGACTGGTACAATCAGTTTATATATATATATATATATATATATATATATATATGGTGTAATATATATATATATGTGTATATATATATATATATATTTTATATGTTTTTATGAAGGTTNTTCTCTTGCAAACAAGCACATGATGTTTTCTTAACAAAAGTAAATCTCCACACTCAGGGATTTGAGTGCCTATATTTTTATATTCTACAAGACCATCACTCTCATGGATGTACCTTTAATTCAGCTTGTGGAAAATGGATCTTCTACACCTGTCTTATCAAGTGGATTGCAAAAATTGGTGATGTACAGAGAAATAAGCTGTAGCTGCATCCAAAAACTTGGGACCAAAAAATTACCTTCCTATGTTGCAATTAGTTTGTCATTTGAGACCTAAAAAAAAAATAAAAATTACAGGACTACACATACTCTCATTAGAGTGGTGTATGACAGTCAAAAAGCCTCTCCTAGTCTCATTAGAGTACAACAGAGAGTGTTTTGGCCAGACCTTTCAAAGCAAGGTTTTCAAATGCAAATTACCCAAGTCATTGAGAAACCTGATCCTCAGAAGCTCTAAGAACCTCTGGCTTCCATCAAAACATTCAAAGTGCCAGATATTAAGATTGTTGAGCTTTGATGCACAGGATTTTTCAGCAAATCGAAACAATTTCAGAGTCAGCATCTGTTGCACTACCATTATCACTGCTGTCATCAGTGCACTGCTAATCAAGCCTCTTACACCAGAGTAGACATAATGTCTTTTTTGAAAATCTTCAAAAAAAGAAGTGAGAACAAAAGGATCAGCATCTTAGGAGAAATAACAGGCCCTGGAAATAGTTGTACCCCCTTTGCTGTGTGCTAGAGGATGCACAGCTGGGACACTGCCCTAGAATTTACACACACATCTGCTCAGAGCCCATGCTTGTTTAAGTGCCAGAGTTCATCTGGACTCACACTGAGTGCATGAGTGCCAGTTCAGGGTCCATTGGTTTGATTCATAATATTCTAGAAAGAAAGTGTGGTGCAACCCCTGGTTTTTCAGACCCAGATATAACTGTACAAAAAAGGAGTGTATTCCATATGGGCTCCATTCTCACACACATGACCAGCATAAACAAGCCATCATTTGCCCCTACAAGGATAAGTTTGCCCTGTGTGTTGAGGCAAAGTCTAGAACTGTTTTCTGCATCTTATTAAGAGAAAAATCTCACTCTAGCAAGGAATATTCCATATTGACACAAGTGGTGGCTATGGCAGCCCCAGTTCCAGTTCCATCCGTTAGACAGGTACAGATTTAGTTGTAAGATTGATGCCTTAAGTTTTAGCTTTTATATTTTTGAACAGTACTGCTTTGGTTTATGATTCTAAAACTCTATAGCCTGTCAGATACTGTTCTCCCATTTTATTCAGACCAAACAATTTGTCTCTAGGCCTGAAACTCAAGGATACCTTGCTTTCTCAGGCCCTGAAAAATGTAAACAGTGAATTGGGGCAAAACTTGGAGTAAGTTACTTCATTACACGAAGCTGTAATAGGTCAATTAACCTCTGGTATGCAAATAGGTCAAACTTATATCTGTCTGAAAAACTCATTCACCTTGGGTGCAGCCCAAGCTCTTACACTGCCCAAGCTGTACCCTTTGAAGGCTTTTCAATAAGCACAAACTTTTTTTTTTTCTAACTCTGTCCAGCCTCTGTTCTAGGTAGCGTCTCCAAGGCATCAAATAGCTGTGTGCAGGTAGGCTTGCCATTGGCATTACATGTTTCTGCATCATGTTGTGATGGTTTCACTGTGCCCATCTTCCTTCTTTGAGTTTGCATCTATGTCTTCTAATAAATATTGAATATTTACAATATCACTCAGTTCAGTGAGTTAAGAATGATATATAAATTCTGTAGCCAGCTGAACATGGAGGTTACCACTATTGTAAGTCATACCCAAGTTCAGTGCTACTATTCACTTTTGTGAATAATCCCTCTGTGTGTACACATTTACACTATCACGGCTTTAAATAGGATCTTTGTCACATATTAAAGAGAGAAAACTCTTTCAACCTTCATACTTACCTTGATCTTAAAAGAATAGAGTGCTGTAAGGGGAAATTTTACTCAATACCAGGCATTCAAGTCTTCTAGGACCGCTGCACACTGCTGAAATATGGAAGTGGATAAAGGGGTGTTGGTGTTTTTCCATTTCATTTTAAGTACAAACTCTTTCTGGAGGCATGCTGCAGTTGTTTATGCTCTGAAGAGAGCAATATTTTTAGCTTTACCACTTACAGTACTGGGATGTATTGCAAACTTTTTGATTAAGCATCATAGGCTACAAGAAAAGCTTGGAGCTGTAATGCCTCTAACACATTTTTAGGCAGTTACCATGCCAACCATAAAAATTATGAGCAGAATGAACACAAGAAGTCTTTTTGAAAATAAAATAGTGCAAAGTTAATGCAGAACCCAAAGTTTTGGAACATGGTATTATATTGTTGGAAGATTTATCATGAGCCATATATAATCCTACTGGTTGTATCAGGAGCTCATCAACTGTCGCTAACTTAGTCTGCAGACCTGCAGAGCTTTCACTCAAAGAATAAAGCATCTGTTTTAGCCTTTGCAGAGTTTGGAATTACTGCAGAAGCATGAGCAACCCTTCAAGCAAAGAATCACTCCAAACTTGAAAACTGTATGTTTAGATGAATCTTAAGTAGTGCATGGGAATAATGGGATTCCACTGCAATTCCCAGATAAGATCTCCATTATGCTGGATGAAAGCTAGTATGCACAGAGAAGCACAAATTCAAGCTGTAATGTCAGGACAGGGGGAGGTCATTCACCAGTTACCTTCATGGGCAAAACAGACTCCACTTGGGGAAATTAGCTTAATTTATTGCCAGTGAAATCAGAGTAGGATAATAAGAAATAAAACCAGACCTTAAAGCACCTTCCCCTCACCTCTTCCTTTTTCACAGTTTCAGCTTTACTCATGGTCTTATTTTCCTCCTCCCCTCAAAAGGTACCCTGGAACAGAGACCAAGGGTTGCAATCAGGTCACCACACATTGTCTCTGCCACTTCTTCCTTCTCTGAGAGGAGGAGGAGGGCTCCTCAAGCCCTTTCCCTGCTCCAGCTTGGGGTCCTCCAGGAGCTGCAGGTGGATCTCTGCTCCCACATGGAGCTGCAGGGGCACAGCTGCCTCTCCATGGGCTGCGCCAAGGGCTGCAGGGGAATCTCTACTCCAGTGCCTGGAGCACCTCCTGCACCTCTTTCTGAACTGACCTTGAGGTCTGCAGGGTTGTTGCTTTCACATGTTCTCAGTCCTCTCTCTCTCTGTGGCTGACGTCTAGTTGGTTTTTCTTCCTCTTCCCAACTGTGCTATCCCAGAGGTGTTACCACAGTCACTGATGAGCTTGACCTTGCTCAGCAGTGGGTCTGACCTGGACCCATCTGGCTTTGGCTCTATCGGACATGAGGGAAGCTTCTGGCAGCTCCTCAGAAGTCAACCTGTAGCCTCACTGCTAAAAAAACTTGCCACCCAAACACAAAATATTGGACTACTGTAATTTCCAAGTGAACTGTCTTCAGAAATTTGGGATACAAGGGCAAAAAACCAATCCTTTTCAAAGAATGTTTGCTAATGGCAGATCTGCAGCTTCATTACCCAGGAAAAGAGTGAGTTTTGAATAAATAATTTGAAAAAAAATTGTGGAATTCTCAGTGTAAGCACAGTCAATTCCAAGTTCCTGTTGAGGAACACAAATGTGTTCATATATATATAACACATGTATATATATATATATATATATATATACACACATATATGACATTAATATAATAGGGTATATATAAAAATTATATTATATTATATTATATTATATTATATTATATTATATTATATTATATTATATTATATTATATTATATTATATTATATTATATTATATTATATTATATTATATTATATTATATTATATTATATTATATTATATTATATTATATTATATTATATTATATTATATTATATTATATTATATTATATTATATTATATTATATTATATTATATTATATTATATTATATTATATTATATTATATTATATTATATTATATTATATTATATTATATTATATTATATTATATTATATTATATTATATTATATTATATTATATTATATTATATTATATTATATTATATTATATTATATTATATTATATTATATTATATTATATTATATTATATTATATTATATTATATTATATTATATTATATTATATTATATTATATTATATTATATTATATTATATTATATTATATTATATTATATTATATTATATTATATTATATTATATTATATTATATTATATTATATTATATTATATTATATTATATTATATTATATTATATTATATTATATTATATTATATTATATTATATTATATTATATTATATTATATTAATTATTATATAATATCATATCATACCTGAAATAATTATTAATTTCAGAAAAAAAAGCAATTCAGCTCCTAGTTATTCCACATCCCTTTTTGGCAGCTGAGAGTGAGTTTTGACTGTGTTAGTGGTTCAGACCAGTTGGGTGTCCACCCTTCTGGTCAGTGCAATCCACATACCTTCATCTGGAGACTAGAAATTAATTTGCCAATCAATCAAATTAATATAAAAGAAAGCCAATTCTTCTCAACACCAGAGATCAATCTAGGCAAAGAGGGGAGAAGCAGAAGAAATATATTGCGATATTTGCCCTTTTTCCTGCATTTCTATTTCAGGGTCAGTTTCAGCTAAATATGACAGTTTGGTGTTTGTAAAAATCCTGACTAAGGGCTGATTGGAAAGGAACAGTCAGGGAATGGGATGTGCCTGGTGTATTGCTTTTGTAAACTGGACCCAACCCTCAGGCTTGGGTTTGATATTCTCCTCACAAAGCCCTCTTACAAAAGAACTGAAAAAAGAAAGCTATAATGTCTACAGTTCTTAAAAAGCTGTGTTTGAAAATTAAACTTACACATATACTAATTTGCCTATATGTTCTCAGGCATTTCAGTCTGAGTCAAAGACAAAAGTGAAAATGCTGTACTTACCATATATTTTCATACTGTGCTGTTAAAAAATCTGGTATATTCATGCTTCAAGATGACTCTTTGCGAAATCTCTGAAGGAGTTCCTACAATAGTTCTAGAAATCCTTTGAACTTCGACTAAAATTATTTTTATAGATTTTTTCTTCAACATCCTGTTCCAAAGATATAATTTCCTAATAAATTTAAGGGGTAACTGTTTCCTACAATAGTAAGAAACAACATCTTCAAGTATTCTGCTGTATTTACTTCAAAATATGGACTTCAGCTTCTATTAAACAGAAAGGCACTTTTGATGTTACTTTATCTTTTCCATTTTGATATGGGATATTTGATTTTGGATACTGGTCAAGGAGATTACTTAGGATTCCATCGATGTGATCAATTCCAGGCCACTGGTGAGGTCTGACCTTGGGTGGGTAAATTTACATAGTTGTTAAATATATAAAGTATGAGAAAATCCAGCTGTCTTTCTTTATTCGTGTCTTGAGGTGGAAGTGAAGGAAGAGGAGGCAGTGGTGGTAACTGCAGGACACTGAATTTTGCAATAGGTATAGGATGACAGCCAACAAAAAGAGGAAAGAAATGAGAGCTGCAGCCAACACACAGGCTACTTTACTCAAGTTAGATGAATGTTGATCTGTGTCTTGCACCAGGTCACATAGAGCAAGAACAAGGGTAACATTTCCAGCTATACTTTAATGTAAAATGATTCTGGTTTAACAATCCACAGGACATATGTGTCAATAATTAATTAACAGTGAGCCCTTTGTAGTGCCCAAAACACAGTGCTTCTAAGTATGGACTTGGAGCCCTCTGTGTATTCATTTACCAAAGCCTCTGCACTTGAAATTCAAAATAATCAGTTTACTCTTTGATAAGTTAATCCTCCTGCTCCTTTCCGCCTCCTCTCTTCCAGACCCCACAATGTCTCAGAAATCTGGGTTATGGAAAATTGCCAAATTGAACCATTTAGGCCTCAATTACCAAAGTGATTGTATCCTAGGATTATCCTAGAGTATGATCTGCTCTACTCTTGTCACACCACTCTGCACCTACTGTGAGTCTCTGGGTCCATTGGTTTAAGCTAAATTTTACTCATTGACATAGCTCACTAGAAATGAGAGGAGATTCTGGCTCTGGTTTTAAATATTTGAACAGGGTAAAAGCCAAGAAGGGTTGGAAATTATTTAGCCTGCTATTAGGAGATATAATTAGACATACTTGGGTATAATTAGACTTGGATTAAATAAAGGGGAAAAAAAAGCAGCATGCAAAAACAGCCTTGCTAACAGTAAAATCCCTTATACATGGAAATAGGGTGAAAATGTGTGAAAACCACAGTGGAAATGAAGTAGGTGACAGCATAGTTCTTTTATCTCCAGTATTATAGAGGGTCAGTTTGTACCCTTTGTTTGCTGAGCAGGGAAGCAAGAGTGACCCTGGTAAGCCACAAGCACAGGCCACAGTTTGTGCTCAGGGATGTCATCATACCTGAGGTACCCCCATCTGGCCAGGGGCTGTTGAACAGGATGTGTCATCTCTCTCCAGACCTGTGTGGGTTTCCTTGTGTAAGGCACAGTGTTATATTAGGTAAGATCTACAATGAGCCTTTTTCACTCCTTCAGCAAAGGTGGGGTTGTTTCTCAGAAGGCTCCGTTAGGAGAATGGCATAGGAAAGAATGATGCTGCTGCATCAAGCAATGACCCAGCAGAGAAAATCCTGAGACTCTTATGGGGATAGGCTGAGAATTAAGACTTTTTAGCTCCACACAGCAAACCATTCACAACTTAAGCCACAATTTTGCAGTTCTAGTAACTGAGGTTTACAAAGGTCCACCACAGATATTTTCTCAGAAGATTAGCAAAAATAAAAACAAAACTGCATAGAGAAGATTACTAAGGTGTAAAAATCAAGCAAACAAAATTTAGAGAATTCAATTAACTCAAATTCAACTGTGTGTGATCCTAATTCTACCCTTTTGTGTGTTTTGATACAGTCTTTAATTGCATAATCACATACTATTTGGTGAATAATTCCAGACCCAGAGCTGATTTGGGATTGTGTGAAGTAAATAAGGCATGAGACCACACACAGTGAATGAAGTGGATAAAAAGGAATATTGAACAGCTGCCTTGTTTACCGAGTACCACCCACTAAATGAGGCAACGATTCTGCAGAATCTAAAAAAA
>VWZN01015153.1:128379-141378 GCA_013396955.1 Regulus satrapa
AAAAAAAAGTACATGATTAATATAATTAAATACTCAATCATAATGCTTAAGTACAAGGAAGAGCAGAGAGGCTATATAGGCAAATCAAGCTCCCTTCCCTAAATCTGCCATTTAGTCAAACCACACTTGATTTGCGATTTTTCACAGGTTCCAAGAATGCCTGTTCTCACTCTCCCCTCCCCGTGACCGCAGTGCACTTCTGATTCAGTTAAACTAAATCCAACCTCCCCTCATTATAAAAGCTGGAACTGCTTAGTCAGCCTGTTTTCCTTTCATGCGGTGTTATAGCAAGGGTGAAGTTCCATGACTGCATGACTAAGGGTATATATATATGCCATATATAGAACAAAGTGCATTTGATCTGACATTCAGATAGTGAATGTCACTCAGCACAAGTAGCTTTTGTATTAGAATGTTGGCATGTCATTGATTGTCAAACCATTTCTCTTTCCATGCTCTGAAATAACATAAATCTTACGATGCATCATACTATCCCAGACAGTATGATATTTCACTCAAACATATCATAGGAAAATTTCATTATTCCATTTTCACAGGGATGTTTTAGGAGGATCTGGAAAAGTTAGAAAACTTCCTAAAAAGGGTGTAGGCTTTCTAAAAGTCTTCTTCTTCAAAAGCACAGAAACATAACCACACAAAAAAAAAAAAAAATCACTCCTGAATAATCCAAATAAGCTTGGATCTACATGTTTATGATTTTCAAAATCTTTGTCCCATGCCTGATGACATTTTAAAAAATAAGTCCTTGATCAGAGCTCCCATCATTAAGAATAATGCATACCTATCTAGATTCAAAATTGAAGGGATAATTCTCTCTAGAACTATATGAGAGAAAGTATAACCCAGTGTCAGAAGTGGAGGCCAGGAAGTCAGCAAGCTGTTTCTGTTCATGCCAGGCTTGTTTTATTCCCTCCCCCCCCCAGCCTCTGGAAATCACATCATCTGTTTTTACATAATATCTTCCCTTGTAACACAGAACTAATGTGTTTCATAATTTTATAATACATTTTGAACTCTGATGAAAGTCATTGCAAAATTACAAAGTATTCTTAAAATTTCTCCATAGCTGAAAACCCATCCATGATGTCTGATATTTTATTCAGATATCACTTGGACTGAATAATCCATTGATCCTGATGTACTAAAATATTTTGTTCTTCAAGGTGTAGAAGTGAAAATTTTAGTCACCTGTCATCTTAAAAACATGTAACATCATTAAATTTACGCATCTAATTTAATCATAAATATTGAGTATTTTTCTTGACATGTTGTGCAGCACCTTTCCAGAGCAACATGTTATGCTGTTTCAGAATAATCTGGAGATACATTACTTCTCAGAAGTTCCTATCCCCTGCTTCAGAGATTCATATACCTTCTGGTACATGAAAAAAAATCTCTGGGTACCTCTTGCCTTCCTCACAGAAGTACTGTGAGCCCTAATGTGGTGTTCTTTGAGCTGCTTGGATGAAAGATGTTCAGTGAAGGTATTTTTATGTCTCATTAGGCATGAAAAGAAGGATAAAGTGAAACTAGAAAAAAAAAAGAAAAGAGAATAAAATGTGGTTTTTAAAGGGTATATGAGCCAGTAGTGTCAGCCATGTAAGTTTGTTTAACTGAGAGTCTCCTCATGTTCTAGAACTTTGCTTCCCAGCAAGGAGATGCTTAAGCAGATACTGTACCTACAAGACACTTGAAATCCCCTCTCTTTGCTCAGTACCATGACATACAATACATACAATGCATCTTTGAACTTTTGCTGAATGGATAATCTATATTTCATAATTCAGACTGTCAGTATTTCCTTTGCATAATTATAACAGCAGAAAATATATAAGGCCTTTGTGGAACTTGAAAACTCAATTGCCTTGGGCCATATTTAATGTGTAATAAATTATTCAGCAACAAAGCACTCTTCATTCTATTTACAGTAAGTTAGAGCTAAGTGTGTGAGTTATACATAACTAACATGAAACAGAATTCACTATCACTGCCAAGGCTGAAGCTTTTTCTGAAGCCATTAGTCTCATATTCAGTGAGCCAAATCTCCATTAGGTGAAAACTGGCATAACCTCATTGAATTTACCTTGGAAGTGTGAAGGGTGGCCTCTCTGATCTCCATCTGAGAATCAGAAAGGTCAAAGGATAGGTGGTGTGGAATCTCACATTTACTGTATTATAGGATATTCCTTGTGTCTCCTCTGTTCATCTGCATGTAGTGCTCTTGAATGACTGTCTGTCAACAACATTGTTGAAAAATTAGTACTAGTTCCTCTGACTGGATCCACCAGTCTTTTTTAGCATATGCCTCAGCTCTGTTCATGGATAGTAACCAGAACAGATGATATGCCATATCCAGCCAGTCCCCCTGATAAAATACTTTTATGTTCCGTGAAACTTGTTTATTGGGATCTATTTTAGAGACCCATTGTATCCATGTAGGTTTTTACATGCTCAGACTGGACCTGAAACAACTTACACACACATATATATGTAGTACTTTTCTACTAATGAACAAGCCATCCACTCCAGCTATCTTAATGTTGCTCTAGATTCAGCTAGCAAGGTACATGTACTACAAACTAGTGATGTAACAGGTGAAAATTTGCTTTATTGAGTAAGAGTTCAAGATAAAATTATAGAATTAAGAATTAAATTAAGGTGTGTGTATACCAGAAGTTTTAAGAAGGATAAGGTTTTTTTGACAGATCAAAGGGAAAATAAGACATCTTAATTTTTGTCTTATATATACCAAATATTTGCTAATTGCTTTTTTTCTCTGAGTCTCATAAAAGAAGAAAATTAAAGTTCTCCTTGTATATGTTTCTAGATTCACAGTTTCCATCAATTCTCTTCTGACACCTAGCATTGTCCCTATATTTGCAGTCTTTGAATTTCTGCAGAAAAAAAAAAAAATATATATATATATATATTTTACCTCCAACTGCTGCCAGGAGTAGGGTAAAACTTTCTTAGCAGCAATCACATTTCCTTTCCAGTTTCAGCATATTATTGTACCTGTCTGTCTTCATTAGTGGGCATAGGAAACACTCAGCCTTGCCAGGAGAGCTCCTGCAGGGGTTCTACCCAAACCCTCGTGCTTTATGAGGCAATTTGATGTTCTTGATCATTAAAAAGATTTGAATTATAAGAAAAACAGTTGGCTCCTGGAAGGTAAAAGAGGTAAAAGTTTAATGTCTGAAATAGTCAGTTCCTAGAGGATTCAGTGGACCGTGAAGTAACTCGATTTTTGCCGGCTCCTGAATAAAAAAAGGTGGAAGTCAGCTTAGGTGAGAACAGCAATTCCCTACTCATGTTTGGTGGAGTCAGCTATTCCATTTGCATGGTCGATAGCCTGAGTTCCTTAGACAATGGAGGCAGCCTGGGTTGTACTCCATCCTCAAAGAACAATCTCATGTTTTGTAATAAGAACTAAGTTCATATCTTCACACTAGAAGGTAACTTTACTCAGTTGTCTTTAATGGATACAGGCCCACTGGAGCATCACTGACGAGGAGAGAGGAGCCTGCTATGCACCACACCATGGCAGCCTGCAGGTGTGTGTTGGACACTCTTCCCCAGTAAGCCATGTGGATTTCAGTTCCTTCTGTAAGCAAAGGAACTATGCTTGTTTAATTGAAGAATAAGCTACTGAGGATAAATGAAGTCTCTAATTCAGGTAGAAGGAAACAGAAATCCCTTGGGAGATAGAAAATGGTTTGTTTAGGTCATAGTATCACCGCAGGGTGAGGCCTGAGCTAGGTTATTGAGTTTCTTAGCACTGTGAGAAAGGGATTTGGCTGAGCATGGATAGAAGCAGAACAGGCCACAACTGGACTTATCACTGGCTCATACTTCAGCAAGTACGCTCTTGTGTTTTCCTTTCACTTAAGTGGAACTTCTGGGTCTTTCTGATGAAAACTAAACCAGCTTTCCATGAGCCCTTTTCTGCATTCTCAGACCATCTGTTTTCTCAGAGCTCATGTGGCATAAAGAGGCAAGTCTTAGGCCAAGTTCACTTCTTAAAACTTAATTTGAAAACATCCAAAATAAAGATTTTGTTTTCCATAGAATTCTGATCGTGTGTAACCTGACTGTCAGCAGAAAGGAGCCATTCAGTGTAGACGCAGCTTAGATACTGAAGCTTAAATTCTTGCAAAACTTTTACTACTAAAGAGGGATTTGCTCATGTAATATGTGTAGGAGCAGATACTCTAAAATAATAATAATAATAATAATAAGCTTTTTATTTTTTTTTATCTTAAAAATATGTATAAGCTTCATGGAATCAGGTCAGCAAGTTTTAAATGTACTTACAGCAAGAAAAGCCTTTACCAAGTTCATGGTGGAAAATGAGAATCCTTTGCAGCTGTTGCTGTGTTATTTATAATACAAGTTTGGATCAAAAGATGGGTTTTAAAGAATTCCTAATGCTTTACTCTGCTGCCAAATATGTTCAGCTTTTAACAATGTTGAAACAGGCATTTCTACAGTGGCAGTTCCTCTAGGGTGATAAATCCCAGTTTATGTTTTACAGACGGAAGGTCTCCATGATCACTCTGCCTGTGTTCAAAAGCCAGGATTCAAAAGAATCACACAAAACCAAAGTCCAGAGTCATATGTAGTATTTGCCTTGATCCCCTTCTACTCTCTCCAATGAAAGAATATGCATTCTTTCATTAAATATCTTCTATTAAGAATTTCATTTTCATTACTAAATGCTTCCTTCCACTCACATGATTGGCATCAATGGTAGCTCTAGCAAGTCATTATGATCTGTGCTTCCTGTGGTATTTTTTTTTGCATACTGAATCCTTTATTGCACTTCTAAATTGCTCAGAGTTCATTTCTGTCTGACTTTGACAGTGCTTTACAAGAAGTTCATGTGCTGGACAGTATGATTGCTAAGCTGGGATTTTGCATGCAGCTCTCTGAGCTGTTAAAGTGCCACTTTCTAATTCAAATAGAAACACATCAAAGCACTGTGACTACTATTGTGATTTTTTTTTTCTCTACAGCTAATCCCTGTGTCTCAGTGGTGCCTTTCTATTACACTGATTACAAAACAGAGTTTTAAGTCAAACAAGATTTAAAAACATAGTACTGTGACTCTCAACCTAATTCCTGACAAATCTGTGATGCACCAGATGCTCCTTCCCTCGGGATGAAATGATACATGGCTCTCTTTGGTTTATCACTGCACAGACATGTTTACTCCACCCAAGTTGCTCACATGGCATAGAAGAAAAGGCTGTTAAGGGAGGTGTACTTTAAATGCCTTTGGGAATAAACAGGGGAGCAGTCAGATTTCTTACTTCTTCACCTTTTGATGCCCTTGTTCACATCTATTTTATTTCAGTAGTTCGGAGGAAGGAAGGAAGTGGGTATGTTGAGGTTTGAGCTGTTAAATTGTGGGAGCTAATGTTCATTCCATGAGCCAGTCAGGAGAGTCTTCCCTGCACATAAAAGAAGGCCAAGAGCTGTCAAATATCATGATCTAAAAATATGATGAAAACTTCAGCTTTTGTGCTGTGAACTTCTTAAAGAAGCCAGGAATAAAGCAAGTATAATTTCAAAACAAAAGTAAAATCCTTCTCAAGCAGCCTTTTCAACTCCAATTGCAGGAAATTGTAATTCCTTATACACTTCATTCAATTAAAGTCTGTGAAGTCCCTTAACCTTTGGTAAGCTAAAGCAGATCAGCAGTGCCAAGGTGATTTCTTTTCCACATAAACAGCTCCTGAAGGGACAGGCATTGGCAGGGACACCATGTGGCGTTCTGCAATTCATGGTCTAGCTAATATTTCAGGAAACATGATACATGTGAGCTACAGGCCCGGTCCTGCACCTATCAGTGTTAGTGGCAACATTACCAATGATTTCATTAGGAGCAGGACCAAGCCTGCTCTCAGCATTAGACGCTCTCAGTGCTTCAAAGGTGTGCAGAGGAACTGTGAAGAAGATTGGGACTCAAGAGGCTAATCTGTGTCAACAGGAAGAGTGATCCCGTTTGGGTGTCCATCCCTGTTTGTACTGGGGGCTGTCATTTGCCTCTCTGCGGGCACAGGAACCCGCACAGACCCTGGTACCCAGCAGCAGAGTTTGCCCTTTCTGCCGCCTTGGCTCACAGAGCAGGGACAGCGCTGGTGCAGCAGCTCCACAGGACATTCCCAAAAGAATAAACCCCCACTGCAGATATGTCCCGAGGCTGCTTGTGTGGCCCCCCAGGATGATCTTCAATAGTTATTGCTGACTGTAGGCTAAGTAGGCACCAAAACCCTAGCAGAGGTTTGCTCTCCCTTTCTACCTGTTACAGCTCCACAGCCTGGGGCTATACCAATAATAGCCTTCACTGAATCATATAAATGAGCTCTTTTATCCTCCTCATTAGTTAGGAAAAAAATAAGCTGCACCAAAACTTCTTTCTGTGCAAGCTCCTCTACAACCTTAGGCTTCGATCAGTCAGCACTGATCACAGAAAAAAAAATTCAATATTGGGAATAATTTTTTTAAGACTTTAAGCTACATAATTTCTTTGATTTCATTAGTAAAATAATCTTTAACACCATTTTTTTTTTTTTTTAATAGATAGGAATCTCTGTTAGGCTGGTGCTGAAGCCTAAATGCTATAAATGCAGGTTCAAAACTGGTTAAAATTCCAGTAATGAATTATCCTTCTCCTGGGGTACCTCCTCATCCTTTTCCTTTTTTGATTATTTATGGTTATTCTACATGTTTGAAGTTTCAGCTAAAAGAATACTTTTGTTAAAAAGGATGTTCCTTTTATACTTGTGAAGTAAAATATCCCTAAAATTATATCCTTTTCTTTGTGCTGATTGCTACCCTTTGATTTAATTTCAGGTCCTAATCTCAATCTAGCAACTTTCTCCTTGGTCTTTGCTGAAAAGTGGTTGAAAATTCAAGATCCCCTGAATCAGCAGCAGTAGAAGGCCACTTCAGTTACTTTACCCAACATAGTTGCTTCAGCAAAGGTCATGAAAAGTGTACTTCTGGAACATTAGATTAAGCCAAAACCTAAATGTATTCATCTGTACAATTACTGGTGGGGAAAAAAAAAAAAATCCTCTTCATAAAATAAGGACATCTTCCAGGACTAAACAGCAACTTGATCATCTGGAATCATCAAAACAATAGCAAGGGAGCTAAAAAAAACCCCAAAAACCAAACAACAAAAAACCCCACAACTTAATCTCTTTAGAAATAAAAGTTAGAATTTAATATGAATTAGTGTTGTGTTGCACAGAATAATATGGTGACAGCAAGCCAGAAAGGGAGAGATAGTGAAAGAAAGCAGTCCTTCTACACTGCTGTTCTGTATTCCTGGTATATCCTTTCTTAACATAAGTGCTAACACTAAATAGAATGCAAAATGGTGCCAAATGCTTCAGAGTTGATATGGACTGTGAGTAGGCTCTGTATGTAAATGTATCATTGCAAGGATATGTGAGAAGAAACCGCTCCGCCTACAGAGAGAGGTGTAAATAGATGCATATACTCCACACAGGACCTGATGATAGCATGATTTTCATCTCTAATCATTAAATGTTCTTAGTCCTGATTTCAAATGGACTTGTCCATTCTTTCTGAATTTTCAGTAAAGATTTTGGAAGTGCCTGTACAGACTGCCAGAGACAATTTTGCAAAATGTGAACACAACACGTTAAATCTTCCTTGTATGAAATGCTCGGGGGAGTATAGCAGAGTTTGAATAAACCTTCAGATTCACTGATGACACATCATGGTAGGAAGGAATGGATTGCACTATAGGTTAAACAAGTGTATTTCAGTTGGAAAAAACCCAGCAATTAGAAAACACTTTCCTTCACATTATTGAAAATGTGTGTCTGCCTGCCTTTTAATTACAGTGTGTGGAGACACTGGGTGCTGAATCACCCAGCTTGGTATGTTCTAGAGAGCTTATTGTCATCATCTCCCTCCATGGACTCCATCTCTCTCCTGATAAGAGAGAACAAAAACAAGAGCTATGATCTGAGGCTGACTCATTAAAAATTTCACAGACAGACAATGCATTACAGATTTTCAAATCATTAGTCTAAGCAAATATTAGGTTTCACACCAAAACAAAAAAACAAAATAGACATACCATCTGATGGTTGGTCTTAGCTTTAAGCCAAACCCCGGGAAACCATACTCAACCAAAATTCTGTCCCCTTTGTGCAAGAACGATTATTTTGTCCACTCATACAAGAGGCTAAAACAGGATATAATTCCCTAGGAGTTTGTCCTTAATACATGCAAAACTGAGTGGGTTTGGAATGTGACCTTCTGTGAACAAGGTCACAGGCAAACTCTTTAGTTCATGAAAGATAGCAAGTGTGATGTTAAACTAGATTAACAGCATTGATTTGGAGAGCATAGCATGACTGTGTGGTATCTATTCTGCAATGATATTCATAGATATTCATCTATGCTGCAAGATGAATAGTGCTTTAATTGGGGAAAAATGGTTCTGATATTTTTACTAAAAAAAAGTGAGTAGTAATGATGGTGCTAGAATTCTGTCTGCTCAAGAACTGCTTTCTGTATTTCTTTAAAGTTTCAAATTCCAATGTTCATGTCTGTCAAGGCCATCTCTAAAATTTCAGTGGCAAATAAATGACTTTTTCCTAATATGTCCAGAACTGTAATCTAATAAATGTAGCCTCTTTAATCTGCTTCATTTCATAATACTGAAAAACTTTGAAACACATAGACAAATTCCAGTGCACACTAAGAAGACTGAAAGATGTGCCAAAATTCAAGAGAACTGAGACAAAATATGCAGATTACTAGAAGTGAGTAGCATAACATTAGTAGCAACATGCTATTTAAAACAATGGGTGCCTTCTTTTCATAAGTCAACATATATTTTCATCTGTGAAAATACAAGTGATATGGGATTGATCCTTTTGAAAAAATAGAAGTTACCCATACACTGATACTTTTCCTTTCAGGTCAAGATTCAAAAATGCATACAGAGCATTCTGATTTGCAAAATTTTGAAATTGTGTCATTTCTCTAGAGGTTTTGAGAGTTTCTTATGCTCCTTGGGACCTTCTTGTGAGTTTTCACTCTTATAGGTCTTTAAAAATATACAAGTGGCTTTTTTTTTTTTTTTTTTTGAAACAAAATCTTTTTTGTACTTTAACATCCTGGACCATACACAGTGGAAGTGGTCTCTACAATGTACAGAAGGTGTATACCTGTACTACCTTGCTACCATTACTTTAGTTTGGAAATGATCCAGTACTTGATTCAAATACATTTTTGAGGGCTGAAAGAACATGATCATACCTGTTGACTCCACTGAATTTCCTAGCAACCATTGTTCTTTGTTTTTCCCCTCGTATTTTTTTCACACCCTGTTTCCCAAGTTTCCAGTAAACTGAAAAACTTTCCTTTCTTGGGAACTAATGACATCTTAATGCATTAAATCAGAGCAGTGGCACAGATGCCACTCTTCTGACTTGTATCAATGAGATGAAAATCACAGAGCTGATAGGCTGTGGGGAGGAACTAATCTGATATAAAGCATATTAGTTGGTTATATCGTCCTTTCATGTGATATAATCCTGATTTTGATGTTAAGTTATGCTTACCTTTAAGTTTACTGACTAAAAAGAACAATTATGTGACCAGGATCGGCTAAACCAAACAGAGCAAAAAAAACGAAGACATGGAATCCAGACCTAGAAAAGTAGTACTACAGAAATATCAACTGTTGCTCAAAAATTCCACTGAAGAACCAGTTTATTACAGTATTATATTTTTTTCCAATTAAAGAGATATAATATTATATATATATATATAATATATATCGTATATATTATAATATATAGTATAATATAGTTCCTTTTAGTCTTCTGTGTTAACAAGATAACTTCTTACTTATTTTGTTAGAGATACTAAATGGTCTGTGAGTCCATGTGGATGTGAGAACAGATGGGCAGAGGCATGTATTAGTGCTTTGTTTCCTTTTTTAAATTTACTTTAAATACCAGCAGGTGTAATATGCTTTTAAGTAGAGCAGGCCCTGATTAGCTGAAAATAGCTAATGCTATTTAAAAACATGGCCCTTCAATGAGCAGGTAGTTCTGGAAGGGCTTTCAGGAAAGAGAGGGAAAGAGGTCTAGGCACAGCTGAATAGGTGGCTCTGAAACCGGATAAGATTAGTCTGGGTTGGGGCCGGGATTTCCTAGTGGTTGAGTATGTTCCTAAAAAGTTCTTTATGCAATGGCTGCAAGAGGACTGAGGACAGGAAATAGCTATGGAGGTGGTTGTAAGATCTAGCTGAGCACAGAAGCGTCCTCCTTTTAATAGGAGAAGTTGACAGACAGAACAGTGTGGAACCACAGCAAAGGCAGTCCATGTTACCTAAGAGCACGGGTAATCTGCATTGTCCTTCTCTCCTTATCGAGCTTGTTTTCATCTTCCAAAGGCTCATAATCTCCAATGCCCCAAACTCTCTATAATGTACCTTTTCTTCCTTTTTAAATACTTTTTTTTCAACTAACAGCTACTTCATTTTTTTCCCACTACTGTGCAGTGTTTTTAGGTTGAAATCTTTAAGGTAAGAGTCATTTGAGCCTCAATGGGCTGAAAGACCCCTATTAGTGAAGCTATGGTGGGANTATGTGACCAGGATCGGCTAAACCAAACAGAGCAAAAAAACGAAGACATGGAATCCAGACCTAGAAAAGTAGTACTACAGAAATATCAACTGTTGCTCAAAAATTCCACTGAAGAACCAGTTTATTACAGTATTATATTTTTTTCCAATTAAAGAGATATAATATTATATATATATATATAATATATATCGTATATATTATAATATATAGTATAATATAGTTCCTTTTAGTCTTCTGTGTTAACAAGATAACTTCTTACTTATTTTGTTAGAGATACTAAATGGTCTGTGAGTCCATGTGGATGTGAGAACAGATGGGCAGAGGCATGTATTAGTGCTTTGTTTCCTTTTTTAAATTTACTTTAAATACCAGCAGGTGTAATATGCTTTTAAGTAGAGCAGGCCCTGATTAGCTGAAAATAGCTAATGCTATTTAAAAACATGGCCCTTCAATGAGCAGGTAGTTCTGGAAGGGCTCCCAGGGTAGAGAGGGAAAGAGGTCTAGGCACAGCTGAATAGGTGGCTCTGAAACCGGATAAGATTAGTCTGGGTTGGGTCTGGGATTTCCTAGTGGTTGAGTATGTTCCTAAAAAGTTCTTTATGCAATGGCTGCAAGAGGACTGAGGACAGGAAAGAGCTATGGAGGTGGTTGTAAGATCTAGCTGAGCACAGAAGCGTCCTCCTTTTAATAGGAGAAGTTGACAGACAGAACAGTGTGGAACCACAGCAAAGGCAGTCCATGTTACCTAAGAGCACGGGTAATCTGCATTGTCCTTCTCTCCTTATCGAGCTTGTTTTCATCTTCCAAAGGCTCATAATCTCCAATGCCCCAAACTCTCTATAATGTACCTTTTCTTCCTTTTTAAATACTTTTTTTTCAACTAACAGCTACTTCATTTTTTTCCCACTACTGTGCAGTGTTTTTAGGTTGAAATCTTTAAGGTAAGAGTCATTTGAGCCTCAATGGGCTGAAAGACCCCTATTAGTGAAGCTATGGTGGGAGATCAAGTGCTGCTGAGGGAATTCAAGGCTGTCTCCACAGCCTCTCTCCTGCAACTAGCTGTACACATACTACGCAGTCTGTTTCAGGACATCACCCTGGAAAGCTGCCACCTAGCTAGCTGCAGAGCTCAGCTGACTTTGCCTTGCTAGGAATCACCCTTTTGGTTCCCACTTTATTTGTCTTTTTTCCATGTGGGATAGTTCTGTGCTGCAGCTCAAGCTCAGAACACAGGCTGCTCACTAAGGAAAAAAGGAGGTCAGAGGTCTGATTCCAGTTGAAATTCCAGAATTTTAGCTACATGGATTTTTTTTTCTACCATATGCAATTAAGTGGAATTTATTTTTATTGTAGAAGAATATAAAGGGGCTTGAAGTGTCCTTTCTGCAAGAGAAGCTTAAGCTGTGACAGACAAGCTTCCATGAGTACTCAAGAGTATGAAGAACTCTTATGCTTTTGTTTTGCCATTTGAGTTATAAAGGTCAGGCCTTGGGAAAGAGCAATGAACATGCAGTGCGTGTTCTACCCAGACAGGAGTGGGTACTTGGGCACTTGTTTACATCTTCTCTCCTCAGCTTCCTTTTGAATAATAAGCAGTGTGCTTCAGAGACCATCTCTTGGACTTCATTAAGGATTTTGCTCCCTGGCAAGAGGAGAGTAGTTTAAAAGCTATTTGTTTGTTTGGGCTTTTTAAAAAGAGAATTCAAACCTAAAACTGGACTAATGCCCAAGAACTCAGGAAAAAGCCTTGAATTAGTCTTGAACACTTCTTTCTTCTAGAAAGAAGTGGTAATAAATGTAATAGTTTTGTGTTGTATTATAGAAGCCAGTTGCTGCCATTCATCAGCGATGCAAGTAGTGTGTGTTGCAGATATTCTTGCACCCTCTACTCTTAATTCTTTCCCAGCCCCAGCAATGATCTAGTCCTTAAGTCCTCATTTCTAGTGCAGTTTTTAAATTTAAATATGCTAGCATTTTTAGAATAGACTAAAAAAAATCCAGTCTAATGTTGTACCTACAGCATTTTGGCTACATATCACTTCTACATGGTATTTTGAGCCTTTTTCATTGTTTTGTATTTGATGTTCTATCAACTGCCTTGACCTGCAGATATGCTTCACTACCTGTTGATTGTATCTAATGTTTTCTCTGTTCTTTTCCAATGTTTTTATTTTTCTACTTCATAGTCCTTTTCCTCCATTTACTTGATTCTTGTCTTCAGACTTTACATTCTTCCTGATATCATCAGAGTGCTTTCCTACTGAAAGATAGGAGCTGTAGGAGCTGTCAGGACCTTAGAGATTATCTCTTTTTTTTTTTTTTTTAATTT
>VWZN01015153.1:141564-181093 GCA_013396955.1 Regulus satrapa
CTTTAAAATCCAACCTTCTTGTCTAGGTCCTTCAGTTTCCATCTCTAACATTGTCCTTTGCTCAGTTGCTTATTATGACTCCTCTGTAGTCATTTATAAGAGTTAAACACTAGGTATTTTCCCTGAAACTAAAACTTGCTTACATGCCAAGGAAAATAACTATTAAGACTACATATAACTATGCCATCTGGTGCCTCCTGCCATTACAAGCTTCTTCCTCTGTCTCCCAGTGCTTTCCCCTTCCCTTTATCATTCATGTCAACACTCACCTCCCTAACTTTTCTTTTCCTTGTCTTTCCTCCTCCTCCTCAATCACAATATTTTTAAGAGCTGTAATCATGTTTTACTGTAATAATAGGATCATACAATCACACAATGGCCTGGTTGGAAGGGACCTTAAGTATTACACAGTGTCAACCCCTCTCCTGCCATAATGTCTCCTTTTTACTCAGGATATCTTTCTATGATGATGTCCTTGCACCACCACCACCACCACAATACGGGTTCAATGCTTGATCCTCCCTCTCATTTTGGTCTCAATTTGCCCACTCAATTTGAAACCTTCCCAAGTTTTTGTACTCGGTGTTAATTTCTAGTAGGGCTATGCTGTGTATCACCTTGTAGCCCTGTCTACTGACAGGATAAATCTCTGTATTGACCTCTATTTCTGTTTATATCAGAACCACTTTCTACTGCTTCTCCTTTCCCATTACTCATATCCTCTGGAGTCCAATACAGAAGATACCTTATTACCAGGATATAAAAATAGCAAGTAAATGGTATTGGTACAATTCTTGAGCCAGTAATCAGCTTCTCAAAACTTATGCTTAACCAAAAAGAATCAAAAACAGATATACTCTTTTGCTACATATGTGACAGATGTCTATAATGGAACGTTTGATCTCTAGCTTCCCTCATTTTAAGATACGTATTAAAAAGTTGCTTCATTGTGTTTTATGGGGACCTAATTGGAAGAGTTTTCTGGCAATAGATGACTGAGAAAAAAATAGCAAGTTCAGACTAAAAAAACATAGCAAAATTTTATTCATGAAGAAAAACTGCCAATGGAATAACTGAAGCTAGGGGGTTGAAGGCCTTTATTTTCACTTCTGAAAAAAATAAGATGCAGTTCAAAATTCAGCCCCATAGTGCTGAGAATGTATTCCTGACAGAAGTCAAACTAATGATGATCCACGTGGTCGACTCTAGCCCTGATCCTGCCCTAGAACTGAGGGGTCTTGATGTAGTCATGGCATGTATAGACAGAAGCTTCATCTCAATGAAAATTCAGCTGCAGAAATTGAATAAGGAGGAAAGGATATTTTAAGGAAGGGTCTTATAAGCTGAAGTGTGAAAGAAATCAAAATATGAAATTATGAGTGAAGTCTTTAGCTTAAAAGTTTGGATGTGAGAAAACTCATCTCTGGATTTCTCTGTACTCTGTGGAACACTTTTTAACTCAATAACTGTTTTTCTCCCAAAGAGTGAATCTGATTGTTGATACCTTCTAAGAGCTCTGCCAAATAGTAATTCCACCACCACACTCCTATTCCAATCTTTTTTACTCGTGTGATTCTGTTGTATAATGATACCTCTGAAACAAGGCTTCTTCATGTCTTTGATTTTCCTTCCAACTCTACTCAACTTACCATCCCTTACTTCTGTCACTATAACAAGGTGAAATTGATGGGACCAAATATGACTTTCTTCCCCATTTTCATTCCAAAGTTCATTAGATGAGGTCATCAGATGGTAAAAGTCATCATAGTTCCAAAATTACAAAATTCGAAACTGAAAATTTGTAATAAATTTTAGCACTGAAGACCTAATGATTCCCTCACTGTCTTTCTTTTCCCACCTGTTTGCCTCTATGCCTGAAAGCATTGCCATTCTTTTCAATGCTCAGTGCCAAATTTCCCTTTCCCTTGTTGCAAGTGAAATGCAATGGATACAGAGTATGCAATGTTAAGGAAGTGAAAGTCCTGTTCGGTTTTTTTGGCAGATCCCAAATGAACACGCTCAGGCACACTGTATGATTCTTGGGGCCATCCTTTGTAGGGCCAGGAGTTTCAATTCAATGATCCTTGAGGGACTCTTCCAACTCAGGATTTGGAATCTATGATTCTATGAAATAGAGCTTAATCCCTTAAAAGGATGACCAATCACCCACTTTGCAGATTGATAACAATTTTCTGTGCTTGGCTTTGTATTGCAATTTAACTTAACTGCTCTGCATCGTAATTGCTTAAAAAGCATAAAAGACAAGAGGTTATTACAAGTATCCAATGCTATACATTACATTTGTCTGCATACCAGGGTATAAATATACAGGGCACGTGCCTGGACTATTAATCAAATTCTTTATTAAGGTCTTAAAACAGTATGCATCTATGAATAATGCATTATTTCATAGCATATTGTTCACCTTATTTAAAAACATGGAGCTATCCCGCACATGTAGAATTTTATCCCTTGCATGTAGAATTTTAGGGGTGGTTTTCACAGGAGATTTATTAGAGTGTCTGAAACAATTCTAATAAGCAGTGAGCCATTGAATCTGCCACTTCATGAATAGAACTGGTAGTAAAGCATCCGCACAGCTGCAGGATCTATCTACAGCAATAATTTTAGATCAAGTGTTTTGTATTTGCTTACAAAGCACCCTCTGCTGTTTGAGCTGCTACATGTTTTGTAGATAAAGCTGCTTTTTGGAAATACCGAAAACCTTTTTGTGGGACCCTATAAGAGCTACAAAAATATCCAGAGAGAACCTTATCAATCTTGCACCTATAATACACATTGTTTGACTTGCATTTAGAAGTGTCACGGGGCTAGGAAACGTTGTCATATCAGTAATCCTTTTTCTTATCCAAGTAAGAACAAAGTTGAAACACACCTAACAGTAAGGTTAACAAATTCATTGGATGGGACAAATTCTTCCATGTTTTATTGCTATATTGGCAGAAGGACAATGGAGTCTCCCCCACTGTAAACAAAATTCCTCATTTGACACTTGTATCTCACGTGAGAGGACAATATAGTGTGGACATTGCTAAACATAATTATTTTCTGTTAATGGCTTGAGGGTTTATGATTTGCATGGATCTTTGGAACAGGATTCTGGAGAAGGACTAGAGCAGAGGCTTTCCTGTACTTTGTTAAGCTGGTGCGTACAGCTTTTTTCAAAGCCTCCATGAAGTACTGTGCTGTGTATCTTGCCTCATTTGTGACTTCCAGGAGAATCTCTGGGATACTGTACTAGAGCACAGATTCCAAATGAGAACAAAACCCAAGATATTTTACACATAAGGAGCCAGGGTTTGATTAGCCCATTTACACTGACTGAAAATTAAGTGCAAAGTCCAGTTGAAAACTGAAAGAGTAAATCTGAAAAAAACTGGGAAGATATCTACTATTGCTGGATAACATGCAGGGAAGGAATCATATCAGACCCTGAAACTGGCAACTATCTAGTATATGTTGAATGTCACTTCAATGAAAGGAGTGAAACATTTACTTGCTTTAAAAATAACTAACTCTCCATGTGGACTTCAAGGGCACTTGCAATACGTGTTGATATTCCTTGGTGTGATTGAGCATGTCTAATTAACAGAGTTGCTTGGGAGTTTTTCTACAAAAAAACACTTCAAAAGTAAAAGCTATTTTGCCTAAATTTTAATATTCCATGAAAGAAATTAAATAATTGAAACAAAATACATTGTTGAAAGCCACTGAAAATCAAACCAGTTCCTTGAACTGAACACAAAAATCACTTCAGTTTATCTCAGGTACTGGGCAATAGCATAGCAAATAGTTTGCTAGGTTTAACTGCTCAAATCTGATTTGTGACTTTTGGCTACGAGACATACTGAACCTAGTAATCTCCAGGTTGAACACCTATCCCAGAAGATGGACCTTATTATGGAGCCTTATGCTGGATGTCTGAAACCACAAATGATTCCTGACAATTTGGGTCAGCATATATTAGAGTTTGGGTTGTCAGAAAAGCTCAGTACTGATCTAGCTCTGCTCCCATTGACGTCACTGGGAGCAAGTCAATTTGACTTCAATTGGAACGAAGTCAGACTGATGCTGAGTTGTTTTGAGATCTCCACCCTACATCTTCCTCATTACATTAATTAATTATTGCTCAAGTTGCAACTTAATTTAATAATGTCTCCCAAAACATGATGAGCTTTGCTATATTTCCTTCTTTACCCTCTGTCAGTTTACCAGCAATGTGAAAACATAGTGGTGTCAGAGTAGCAATTTTCCATATTTTTTACCCTAGAATTCACTTTTGTGCAATGCAATGTCAGCTGTGTATATAACAAACATTGAAATAACCTTATATAGATCTCATTTAGTCTACAAATGTCTCTCTGTAGATCACTTTCTGTGTATTTTGAGCATCTGAATAATCACCTGGAGGTTAACAATACTGTATTCCTGAGTCAAGCACTGTTCTATAGGTAGAATAAAAGGGAAAGCAAGATAAAGAAAAAATCTGAAAGGACAATATTTACAGAGACTACCTTACCAATGTGCATCTGTTTTCTTGAAAAAAGCAAAGCCACACATACTCTACCAATTACCAGGGATGCCTGTGTCAGTTTTATGTGATGGGTCAGCTTTTTTTTTGTCCTGAGCATGGTTTACAGTAGATGTCTCTCTTTCAAGCAGTAAAATGAAGACCTCATCCTTCCTAGCACACAAATCTAGAGAAGTCAAGTTTTTAAAAATTGATACAGATTATGTCACAGGTGATGGGAAATGGTAATTTCTGCTCTTGTTACTTGACCCTTGCCCGGTTTTGGCAGAGGCTAACTTGCACTCAGACAAACTCCCAGGCATGGCTCAGGAGCCAGCGCAGGACAATAGTTGACAAAGAGAAGTATGGGTGGCCTCAGCCAGCTCTGGAGGCTCAGAGGTCTTTGAGTGTGGCTGCCAAGTTCACCAACTGGGCTCAGGGACTGAGCACGGCCTGCAATTTCTTAGTTACCTGGTGCAGGTGTTGACTAAGATATGTAAATAGCTGAAAGGCTGGAAAGTATAACACAACTCAGCATGGGAGATGGTGTTACACAGTCTTGTGAAAGGCTGTGAGCTGTGATAAATTTTTGTGATCCAAAAAGAGCACTATCATTGCAACAAAACACAACAATTTATGTGACAATCACAGCATTGCATAGGTTGGGAGGGAGGGACTTTGGGGGATGCCCATTCTCATCCTACGAAGTCCAGCAGGGTCCTAAGCACCCATATACCTAAGGTGTGATTACTTCCAAGGATGGGGTTCCCACAGCCTCTCTGGGAAACCTGCTCCAATATTTGTCTACCCTCATCTTGATTTTCCCTTCTATCAGGTAGAAATTTCCTGTATGATAGCTAGTAGCTGCTGCCTCTCCTCCTTCCCGTCTGTACCTCTGGCTCTGTCCTTTCTACAAGCTCCTAATAGATTTGATTGCAGCAAAAGAATCCCCTTGGCCTTCTTTTCTTAAGGCTAAACAAACCCAATTCCCTCAGCTGTTCTGTTGTACTCTGTGCTCCAGCTTGATGACCTCTTGCTGGAAGATATAGTATGGCAACCATCTTCTTGAGGAACTGCAAAAAGGACAAATTATCCAAATGTGGTCTCACATGAGCCGAACAGCAGGGCAAGACCATTGTTCTGGAGATGTTGGTTCTAGCCTGATGCAGACCAGGATGTAGATGTCTGTCCTTGCTGCAAATTCACCCTGCTGATTCCTGTACATTTTGCTGATAACCAGGGCTCGCAGGGTTTTGTTCTGCTTTCTTTAGAAATCTTAAGAATCTTAACTTATAAGGGTGACAGTAAAATCTACATTCCCCAAAGTCTGAACAGTGCTGTTAGTTTCCCCCAAAGATTTGGGTATTAGTGACCACATCCTGTTTCACTGGGATACCCAGAACACAGAAATACCACACCCGGTGAATCTGCAAATTGCAATACACACAATCACTCTGATATATAATCGACCATCTTGCCATTCTTTCCCTTCACTCAAGCAGTCCTTGAATGAATGAGGTGAATCATCCCTGTGCTACAACATATGGAGCAATTCTCAGAGTAAGCGTTCATTGATGTGGTCCATCATTCATAAAGCTTCCCACTAGAGAAGATGCTTGGTCAGTGAAATCAAAATTGATGATCTGTGTTCTGCAGCAGAGATTAGATTGATCTCAGCCCAGCATAATCAAATTACCATTGCATGGGGTTTAAAATGGGTAGAATAGAGCCTACTATAATAAGGCTTTTCTTGTACACTTCAGGCTATTGATCATGCTACTGCAAAGAGAGAAGATTGGTGTAAAATGGTAGTAAATCACAACAGCAGTGTTTTCCATGAGTTTTGGTAACACAGAATTCTCTGCAACTAAAGTTTGACTCCTTGCATTTTATTTATTAAGGTGGAAACAACTGGCAGAGGAATTGATTTTCCAGTTTCCTACAAAAGTAAAGAATTAAAGTCTTCAAAAAATGCTAAATTCAGCAAAATATATGATTTTGTGTGTGAGGAAAGGCTCATCTGGAAATTGCATAAATATAGGTGTACCATGGCTAAACATTACCCTTTGTTGCTTTCGCCACAAAAAAAAAAAAAAAAAAAAAACCAAAAAAAAAAAAACCCCAGACTTTCACCATCAACTATTTTACCCAGGCATCTCGAAGATGCTTTGTTTGCTTCCTATCTCCCTGGGAACAGCTAGTTTCTCTGGGACACCCAACTAAAAATAACACTGAGAATATTTTTTATTTCAGGGATAATAGTACGTAGGCTTCCTGAATTTTATATTGCTGTCCTGTGAAAGTATGAATTAAATTTCTTGGGACTGTGGATTTTTTGAATATTGGAAATGTTGGTGAGCCTAGCTAGAAAATAATACTATTTAATCATAACCCAGAATCCTTACTGAAATCAACAGAAAACAGCTTCTCTGCCAAAGGGCCAAAGTTTGAGGACCTTATTTAGATTAGTGTTTGATTAATTCCAATTTTCTTACCTAAAAGTTAGCAGTTTAAGGGCATCAAGATTTATATGCTCGATTCAAAGGAGATACTGTCAATAAAATTGACAAGAAAAACCCTTAAGTTTCCCTCAAGTCTCTATGACCCTCAATAGGCCAAATGACTCATACATTCATACCTACGTATCCTAAACATGCAGCAAAGTTTTTATCAGACTATATAAGAAATCCCACTTGATTCCCAGATAATGGGATGGGTAGTGCCTAGGCTGGATGCAAAGAAAGTTTTTTTTGCTCTTGGAAGGAAGTCAGGAATAACCTCAGGCTGGATCAGCAGGTAATGGGATGGCAGCACAGTTTCTAAACAAAGGCAGATATGCCTAAAATCTCTGACTGTTGCCACTCTGAGAGAAGTGGCTTTAGATCTTCAATATGACTTGTAAGAATCTTTTATAGAGGGAAGTGCTGAAGAGACCAAAATGTCTTTTTGCACTTCTAAGACACCTTCAGAGAAGAGAAGATGGAGAACTCTTCCCAGGTAGGGTCAGCACTGGCTGGCACAGCCGCCCAGAGATGGAGGGACAGTGTCCTGCCCAGTTGTCATGCTCTTGCTGCTATGTCAGTGATGTAAAAGAAAGGCCATTCTGGTATTTCTACTTTCCTTTCCATTATTGGATATCCAACAGCTGAGAGAGAGATATTCTGGTCTTAAACATGCTATGGTACAAAAAAGCTGCCAAAAGACATCATGGTTACACTGAGTTTGATTGAACAATCCAAAATATTTGCAGTTCAGTATTGCCAATTAAAAATACTTGCCAATTATCAACTGCTTGTAGCAGGGAAAATGTTCATTAGCCTACAAATCAAATTCTGTGTAATATACAAATAAGTTTGTATTAACAGATTAGAAGCAAGTGATTCTCCTCCCTACCTTTGGGATAGTTTACTTAAAATACTATTAATAGCAATAAAAAATAATAAAGATCTGCAAATAATGGGCACATGGTAAGTAGAAATCATGGTGTGCTCTCCCACTTTCTTACACTTGCCAAAACCTCAAGGGTAAGTGTTTACTAGCAAACAATAAAACATAACACATATAGACATGGTAGAATGATTTAATTTCATTACTCTAAACCCAAGGGGGTTTTTTACAGTGATAAAATCATCAATGAGATGATGTTATATGTCTGTTACCTCATATTTGCACAAGCACCAACAGTTAAGTTTTGTTCACTGTTCTGTTTTTCAAAATGAATTTTTAAATCTATAGATTTCTGTTGCAATTGAAACAGGGAAGAATACAGCAAAACTATCAAACAGAACAACAAGGCATTATCACCACAAATAGATCATTTTAGTTGCCATGGGTAACCAGTGCCAGTAAGGTATTCAGGCACTGTAGCCACAGCACTGATATACCCTGCTCGGAAAGTGCTGACTGTGCCTCACATTGCAAACTTCAATAATTATTATGTGTAGGAGGGTGGTGGCACCAACAGGATATATACTTGTAATGAGTCATTCTTTAAATAGCTTAATTTATCATCGTCAAATAAAGGGGGAGGGCTTTATCCTGTACAAGGCAGTTTGAAAAGCCTGAATTATTAATAAACTGAAATAACAGCAAGGCAGGAAAAACTGGACAAATACACACACACATTGACACATAATATAAAAGCTTAATGATAATAAGACTGAAGGAAAATGCTTCTGCAAAAGTACAAAGCATTAGCCAAGCAACATACAGAAGTATTGTCATAAGTTTGCAGCTGTAACCCATGTACTCATGAATGTGTAAATGTAAATAGCCAGCAGATAAAGTATCAGTAACTGCACCTCAAGGACATCCAGAATTTCACAGACCACTGGCTGGGGATGTGCTCAGCACAGTAGTTTCCAATAGACAGCTTGCTTTTTCTTTCACAGGAAAAAACAAAATCACAAAGACTAAGGAGAGTCACAACATGAAGAGAAAATTTCTTGAGGAAATTTTGATGTTCTGGTGGGAAATTATAACTCAATATATAACACTCCTTATTCTGGGGCAAAATTGAATAATGTTCATTGTTGTTCCTTCACACACAAGCAAACAAGATAGCAAAAAGGTGGGTGTGCACTGTGGGGCATGGCCAGTCATTCAATTGAGAGGATTGCACAGTTCTTGTTAGTTTGATTTCAAAGCAGACTTATAGCAGGAATCATAGATTTTCAGGATGAAAGGCTCCTTCCAAGCTGGGGACCAAAACACATCAAACAAGGACCGACTGCAGGTGACCAACAGACTCCCTGCCATCTCCTGCTGAGGTGCAGGGGAGGAGAATCGGAGGCATGAGGAGAAAGGAAAAACGGAGACCTTGTTCCAGGTTCCCAGCTGAAGTTGTAAAAAGACTGAAGGCCTTGGGGCACAGTATCCTTTACCTGCATGTCTATGATTAGGTATCTATTTCTAACAAAAACCCCAAACAAAACAAAAAAATACCTAATTCACCACATTGAGGCAGATCAACACAGGAGGATGAGAAAACACAAACAGTTTTCAACAGACATCCATATCCAGTGATGAGGTGTCTAGAGACCGCTCGGTTACCAGGGCCTCTCAAAAGGACCAAGAACAAATCACCAAGAATGGATATCTTTTCCTCCCATATACTTCCTCTGCTGAACATACCTCCTTAGTTTCTCTGTAGGGCCATGTAACACAAGGGATTTCTATCCCCTTGCCAGCTCCCTTTACGGCTGAAGTGTTTCCTACCATGTTGCTCATCAGGATTTTCTAGAGACTTAACTCCCTCTCCCATGAGCTTTTGTTTGTGTGTCTTCCAGGCTCTTGTTTGTTGCTGTTCTTTCAGACATCTCTAAGCTGCATTTGCATGCATTTGTGAAAGTCCAGTACTGGATGTGGTGTTTAAGCAGCTGCATCACTGGAATCACTGGGTGCATCAAATAGAACAACCCTCTCATATGTGACATTCAACATTCTTAATGTACAGAGAAGATTCACCTTTTTTTATCATGAAATTGTGTTGATTTATGTTTCATTTGTGTGCAACAGCTCACAATTCTCTATACTGCTATACAGCTAAGAGCACAAAGTTGTAAGTACATGTTCTTTGTACTTGTCTTATTTTAAAATTTTTATTTTCTAAGGCAATTTCCTTTTACTTTTTGTCTCCTGAAAGCTTCTATCCTTTTACTTGACTTTTGAGTGTCATACTTAAATTTTATATGTGATTTTTTTTCCCAAAATCTAGTTAACAGCCTTGATTAGGACTTGTGTAAAATAGATTATCCAGTGACCTCTGCTGCACACACACCCCAACCCAAGCTGGTTTGTGGTAAATTATAAATGCACCTGATAGACATTAAGTGTAAAACATTTTTTTTTAACTTGTCTATGGAGATGATGCATAAGGGAAAAATGAAAATTCTTTTTAAATTGCAGTGTATCCAACCTGATGCCAGTCAGGCAGTTAAAATACTAAATCCAAAAAATAATCTACTTGTGTGGTCCATTTCTGCTACATCAGATAGGCTGCTTTAGTCACTTTGCTGCCTTCTAGATCAACCTGACCACAGTTTCCAACACTTTCTTTTAAAAATTCTCAGAGGTTTTAAATTACTTTAATCTATAATTTCTGAGGCCTATCATGATCACATTTTTAAGGCAAGGTGTATTGCTTGCCTTTTTCCATCCTTGTGGGACTTTCCCTACCTTATCCTCCTCTTGCAAAGGTCACTGTCTCAGAAATTGCTCCAAGGCCAGCCTGAAGTGTTCTCCAATGACACATTAGGACCTGCTGAGTTTAACACAACTATCTTATCAAAAATATCTTAATTTTGGTCATCTCTAGCCCATAATACCAATATTAAGAAAGGAGTGGGCTGTGGCATACATAATAATTTGTTCACATTTGCCTCAGTTTTATCTATGTCCAAAATTACTGTAGATGGAAAGCTTTATAGTCAAGGACTTCACCACAAGCTATGAAATGGAAAAAAATTATTTCGTCTTTGCTTTTGAACTCTTGACTGTACTCCTCTCTCCTGAAATTACAGTAGGTGAATCATTTATCAAGTTAAGATTTAACCAGATTTTTAATTTCTGTTATTATTTATAAATTATGCTTATTAGGAGTACAGTGCTGTAGCTTTCTCTGAATCACTCAGCTTTATAATTGTCTATGTAGAACTGGATAGTTACTTCCTCTTTGTTATTTTCTTATTTCTACTCTTAAAGCAATTTTGTGCCTTCTTTCTGTTTCCTTGTTCTGTTTTTGTTCCATTTTATACTTGCTCTTCATTGTATATGTTTCTACATTTTAGATGATGCTTTAGAAACATTTAGATAACTACTGAGTAGCTAAAGCAGCTTTATAAGTCTGCTTTTATGATCACTTTCTCTTATTTGTTCATTTTGGGACAGTTCACCTTTATGCAGCAAGAGCCTGATCTCATATGATTTACTAACTTTCACATCACCTTCTTAAGAAGCCTTACCTGCAGGTTCTGTGGTTTTGGGTTTTTCTATTCTTATATAATTAGTTTTCTATCTTCCAACACTTAATTTTCCTAAACATAATTATTTTATTCCCCCATGATAAGTTTAAGCAAGATTGTTTCTCCTCAGTTCCTATTCCTGGCCAATCACCTCATCACTCTATCAAGGATTCTGTAGTTATGTGAAGGAGAATTCAGCAGACTCCCTGCAGACACTACTGAGAGGTAAACCTTAGAGGTGATGGAATAGTTTTACAGTTAGGACCCATTCATTTCAAACATTCATATTCACCAGGCATGCTTTTCTCTGAATAAAATTCTTGAACTGAAATTATAGAGACCCACATATACATACACATATAAACTGCCTTTCTTAATGGACACCACAAAATATAAAAAAACCTCAAAAGTTTTCCAGTTTAAACACAGCAATTACTTTAATGAGGCTATTGAATGACTCTTATCTGTTACATTATTTACCTTTGATATCTACAGATGCCTTTGAAATGCAAACTATTCAGAGACAGGCATTGAAGTTCAATATATTTTCTTTTAAATATAATTTGAGAACTGTGCACCGTAAGTACACACAAGCAAGAAACATGTAGGTTATTTCTAACTGGAGACATATCAAATGGGAATGCAGTCCAGCATACACTGAGGCAGTTACAAGCCCTGCTTGCCCTACTGACCAGTACCTCCATTATTTTTTCTGCATAAGGAGGACATTTCTCCCCATTTTCAGGGTGCAAATGTGACCCTGGTAAGATATTGCAACTTTGAAAGAGATTTCATCTCTTTTTTTTTCCCCAAGAGTTTGAAGTATGTTTTTTTTTCCTTCTATATTTTCCTATTAACCAGTGCAGACATCATTTTACAATTCTTCCAGTTATGATCCTTAAAATGCTTATAACAAAAAGGGGTTTTTTTTTTAGTAGGTGATCCATGATGGACCTTTAGCTTGATAAGAATTTCTCTTTACTGAAAGATTTTCAGCAAATCCTCTTGTATCCTCTTGAGTTTCATAATAGCTATATATGATATTAATTGGATGACATGACATTTTATCCCATTTCTTCTATCTGTAGTTGTTAAGCTTTCCCCTAACAGTTCAAGTGTTCTGTATTTCCATGTCCTGGTGTCATGTATATCATAGCTTTACAGACAGTCTAAATCTTGTAGTTGTTTCTGTTAGCTTTCATGAGCCTGACATTTCTGCATAAACACATTAGTTTTCCCAATTATTTTTCCTCTCAATTATCACTGCTGTAGTCTCCTACTTCCTCCCTTTCCCATTTCGAGTCTGTATGTAGGAAACTACCTTTAAATTCCCCATGCATATTTATCCCCAGTCCTCTCCAAATCAAATTTAAAGCTTTCTTCCATTTGATTGGAATTGCCCTCTAAGCATGGTTTGAGTTTCATCTCATCTTTCATATTATTGGTACCTATTTTAAAGCTCTTAAACAGTGAGTTGGTTTGGGTCAAGCACTCAAGAAGTGTCAGATGTTGAACTTTGTTTATGCCCACACTTTATTCCCTTTAAGCCTATATTCAGTTCAAATCACTGTCACTGTTTTCTTGATTGTCTTTATAATTAAGGAGGACTGTTTGGAAACTTGTTATTGAGTCTGTGTGAGGAAGTAGGTTTAAAGGTGAAAGAAAAAAATGGATTTGAATAAAAACGGCAGTTGGCATTTAACACAGAACAGAACAATTGCAAAATATCAAGGAAGAAAGAAATATATATTAGAGCCACAGCTGACAAGTGAAACAAAAAATAATTGTTTCAATGTATTTAACAAATGAAACAATTGCAAGGCTCTAGGCTGCTAAATTATGGCAGCCAGCTATTGAGGCAAAATGGTAAATAGCTTTATAGACTCCTGGGAAATAATTTGTTTTAATTGTGTGCAGTCATATTCAAATCAATATCTGAAAAATCCATTGGGATGCAGAGAACTGGAGTAAATCAGAATTTCAGAGCAACTCAGATAATAGATTATTCTTTAAGGCTGCCAGGAGATAAGACTTTCACATTTACATGCATTTTTGTTTCTTCTTCTTTTGTTTCTTCTTCAAATTAAAAAATTTGCTCATATTAAATCAGTTTGGTTTACTATAATGATGAAAAGGCACTTAACATTTAAAGCAGGTACAAGACTATTGATATTCATGCTTGTGCTTTGTCTAAGTAATCTTTACTATTGCCATGGGTAATGGTCATCAGAATTTCATTATGCCCCACTCTCTGTATCTCAGTCATTGAAATTCCTTGCAAAAAAAGTATTGGCCAGGCAGTTATGGACCTAAAGTAGAATAAAGCATTTACCAACACAGTAAACCTAGAGAAGAGCAATGAGGACACTGGAAAAATTTTCTTATACTTTGACAGATGTCAAAGATGACAGCTAGATAGAGACTTGCCTAATGTACCCTAAATCATTTTTTGAAGAATAAATGTGTGTACACTTCACAAGCAGCACAGAAGAAAGAATTTTAGGAGCATATTGACACATAACCTCCATCATGCATCAAAGAGAAAGCTCCAGCTAAGCATCCTTGGGTTTGTGATGTCCACATGTGTGATATATGCTTGATGTGTTTTATAAGCATGATATCTGAGGGAGAGATGGCTACACTTTTCTTTCATGACTTATAAATTTGTAGAGCATATTAATGAAATATACTATGCAAGTTTCTGATCAAGGAATCTATTAACTAATGGTATACTCTTTTGCATGGGCCATTTGATTTATTTAATCAAAAGTTTTACAAAACTTATAGCATTATTGGTAAAATATTTTCTTGAGACTTATTTTTTTAGTATTTTACACATTTCTTGTAGGCATGACTGTGAATTAAATTTAGCATGAAAGATAAGTTTGGCAATCAGAAGTGTGTGCCCTTATTTCATAGGTAAGTTGCTTGTCCTATCTACACTTCTGATGCTTATCTCCCAGATAGGATAAGGAAATATGTCCTGTCATGTAGGACTATTTCCAAGCTTAATTAAATGTTTATAAAGTAAAGTATAATTAGCAGGTATCATTAAAGCCAGTCAGAAGACAGGTAAACATTGGGCTTTTAGCAAGGAGGAACAAGGTCCTGCCTTGATAAAAACCCTCACTAAATATTGGGAGAAAGACAATCTGTTTGTAAATGGACAAATATTGTCAGATAATCTATCTAATTTCAGTCACCATTATAATTTAATTCACAAATATTTGATTTTGGTACTCTTTTGTATACAATACTGACCTGGTTAGGAAGTAAAAATAGTGGGAAAGATCAGGGACAAGTATACTGTTTTTATCTTGTTCTGGCAAGTTTCACCAATTACAAGGATTCTTTTGCTCTCACAGAGCAATTTACAGAAAACTTGGTGTTGTATTAAGACCTCATGGAATAAAATTTAGCTGAGAACTTTTTTAATGCTAATTCTTTTCCTACCAAGAGAGGAAAGATCTCTTGGTAGACTGAAGACAAGAGAAGAGATTTAGGTTGTTTGCCCCAGCTGCCTTCAGACTGGCTTGCCAGACCTTTATGATATAACATCTGTGAAGGACTTTACATTACGCAGAGAATATATTGCCCAGAACCCCTTGATTACTTTAATATCAGGGGATCAGGCTAATAAAATTCTCAGAATGATGACTGAAAATTAGAGGGAAGAGATTGTGTATACTAAAAGGTATTCTAGTACACTGAAATTAGAGGGGGGTGTGGGGGTGGTGGGAAATGATGTGGGAAGGCTGTGTCTATTTACTTCTTCTGAGTTTATTTTTATTATATCTGCCATTTGAGAAACAGAGTATGTAACTTACCAAAGTCATGTTCCAGATTTCTGGCTGTAGTTTTTCAAAGATGACCTATTTGCTCAGGTTTCTATCAACCAAATCAGCGTACTAGCAATTAAAAAATCCACAGAAACTATACCTGTAAATTTCCATTCAGTTGGAACTGAAACAATGGTATGATATTAAAAGGATATTTCATTATAAACACAGAGTAGCATTTGAAATCTCCCTAGACTGTCAAGTGATGAGTGCAGCATCATGAATGCCAATGCTTTTCTGTTGCTAATTCCACCACTTGTCTCTACCTGGCAATTATCAGGTCCTAAATTCACAAAATCCCCAAAACGCCTTCAAAATATTTTCAACAGCATGTTGCCCTAAACATGCCTGCATGCCCACACCTTTTAAACATCTGCCTGGTAATATATCCTTATTTTTATTGAGAAAATACTTTTAAATCTATTTTTGTCGTGTTCCTAGTTAAGAATTTTGCAGGTTTTTTGTTTGTTGGTTTGGGTTTTAAAAAATTTTAAATAGCGAAAAATCACAAGAAATAAGTATCTGAGAGATAACTGAACATCCCATTAGTCTCAAGAGACTAATTATAGAATATTTATCCTATTTGTCTATTAATGAAAGTGTGCTAATGTACATATTAATACCTTGCATTTCAGAAACATTTTCCTAAAGCTTTAAATTTTTTTTTTTTTTTGCAATCAAATGTGACTCTATTTTCTTTTTTTCATATTTAGTTACTTTTAGTATTTTGATAAAATAGACATAGGTGCCACATTTCCCCTTTTTCTGTGTGAGTTCCTCATCTGCTCAGGTATTAATTTATACTGAAGTCACTAAGTTTTATTATTATCCATTGGACAGATTGTTTAGAAAAGGGTACTTAAATCTCCCTCCTTTGTACAGTTGAAAATCAACTGCAAGTACAGACAGCTTTCCAGAAAAACAAATATATGCACATTTATTCATTATCATTTAAAATGGCATAGATGTCTTATTTTACATCTATATGGATCTTTTACACTTAGCAATGTGCTTTTTTTTTTATTTTTTAAACTATTCACCACTGTGGCAATGTGAAACTGGCTCTCAACATGGTAATTAATCCCTGGTCTTTCACAGCTTCTTGCACTGCTAGTTTTCTGAGACATTCATTTTGTCTCTGGGTTCCCCATTGTGAGTATTTATCTGTAGGGGTATTTTCACCATGGCCTTCATTATTATGGTATCTCAGCACCTGCATCCCACACTGGGTCCCAAACCATAGGTCAAATATTGTAACTCATCCTTTAAAAGAGCATGAGGGACTAATGCTTTCATATGAAAGGAGGAGCAAAATATACATTCCTTTTAGATTATTTTTATTTTCGGTTATGGAAACTAACCAGCAAGGAGAGAAGACAAAACACATGGAATTTGATCTATGAGTTAATGAGTACCACCTGTCTCTTGTGCTGTAATTTCAGCACCTTTCAAGAACTCTAGATTCTATCTATGGCTCATGTTCTTCCTTTAATTTTGTCAATGTGTAGCACTTTTTCTCAGAGATAGATAGGCTGTTTGGACTACAGATGCATTATTGTGATTTGAGAAATCTTAGAAATCAGAAGAATTTTGAAAAGGTCACAGGATTATACTTCATGACAATTTTTTTGGTTTAATGGTTAATTGAAAATTATATTTAAAAAAAAAATACTGGAAGAAAATTACTTGTGAAAGCCAAGTCCTTTAGTGTTGTTTTTGGGGAGCTGTGCTGTTGTTCCCTGGGTGCTAGAGGGGAAATAAGTGCTGCCTTGCATTTACCTGCTGGCAATTCATGCTCTCTGTGCAGGGTCATGGCTTTTCTCATGAGTCCCTGCACCACTTCTCAGGCATGCTTGTCTCCTTGGCAGCCCTCTAGGTAGGCTTGTCTCTCTTGGCTGCTCTCTGAGTAGCATGAATGAACAGAGCTGAGCGAAAATTATTTGGGACTGTCATCTCCTAAAGACTGGACTGATCAGCTCTCTTTCATTCAATAAAGATCCTGTACCTTTTACAGGTGATGTCAACCAAAACACCACAATACAGCGAGTTTGAGTAAATGCTTAACCAGGTAGACCAGGCAGTTACTGTGACAGGCAAGAAAACAAGCCTGAGAAGTGTAAATAGAAGGAAGAGAAGCACACTGAAGCGCACTGTGGGCTCTTGGAGCAATTAGCAAAGAAAGTTTGCTCTCTTTGTCTGCCTGTGTCCAGAGGTGTGGAGCTTTGCACATCAAAAATGTCAGGCTTTGCGATCTGTTTTTCTTTCTAAGAGAAGACTACTGACCCCAGCTTCTCATTAACCAAGTGGTTCAAAAAAGGGTAGCAGTGTTTTAGGGGCTGTTTAGAAAGGAGCTAGTAGGCATGCTGTTGCCTCACTTGAATCTCTACATTATATCCATTGTGAAACTAAAACTAACACATAAATCCCTTTAGAATATGTTTGTTTGCTTTTTCCATGAAGAAACAGTGAAGGCTCAGGAACAATGAGGTCCTTTATAGACCTTTGACAAACAAAATTATTGAAGTTAAATGGGAAAAAAACCCCCAGCTTCTGAAAAATAACCCTATATTATTTATTCTTTTTCATGTAGGATAACTCATGCTTTTCCCTATTTGTCTAATAAATGCATAAAAAAATAAGTCTTTTAGCGTTCTGGTTTGCTACAGATTTGTTCAAATGTTGCTTTCAACCCATGAGCAATTTCAAAGCTGTAATGGAAAAGCTGAATCAGCTGTGAAATGTAACTTTTGACTTAATTATATTAATTGACATACCTGGGTATAATTTTTTTGAGTATTTGGTATAATTGCTTCAAATGACATTTAATTTGTCACTTGAAGTACAATAATTAGAAACAGCTCATGAAAGAAAGTCATTTCAACTTCAAATGAAGTATTTCAAAGGCATAATTATTTTGAATGTTATAATACTGAATAGCTACACTCACAGGGCTGGGGAGCTGACGCTGTCAATGTTAAAGTCTATGGACCAGTGGGTCTCCTTTGCCACACAGGCCACATACTCACTTATTTGCAAGATTCAGGGGAATAACCCCACATTAAAAAAAGAAACCATGTAAGTTTCTCCTCCCTGTAGTCTAGAGACAGGGCCTCTCTGCAGAAATGCTTGTCATCTAGATCTCATTAGAAATCAATGGAAAACATTCCATCAAACTCAGTGGGAACTGAATTGATCCACAGGTTTATTTTTGGCTCCACTGGAGATGTTCAAGAGGCGAGTTACTGGCTGATGAGGCAGCTGCTTGATGTGAATAGTCCCCACAGAATAACTCCAGTGCAGAGCTGGGGTGGCTCCCAGTGCTCTGCACAGCACCAGCCTCTGCTCCCCAGGGAAAGCCTCCACCCCCTCCTCACCTCACAAAGAGACAGGAATGCAAGACAGAGGGAAGAAATTAGCAGCAACCCTAATAATGTCAACTGGCAAGAACAGTGACATAGCTAGGAAGGTATTGCTCAACATTGCACAATACCTCTCACATAAAAATAAATAAATCAAAACCACAGAAAATAAAAGCAAGAAAAGGAAGGTGCATTTCCTCTTCTGCTCCAGCCAAAAGATTATGCAGCCATTCCACAGCTGGAGGCTCCACTCGTTTGCAAGAAAAGCGACTGTAGCTCCTGCCACGCTAGTTGGGAAACAGTTCCCCAGGCACTGGCAGGGAACTGTCTTCTTAAAACGCTTGGTCAGACTCTGAATGGAGCCTGTCCTTTGGAAATCTGAGAGAGGAGTGGCTTTCTCATCTTCTCAGCCTCGGGTGACAAGAAGATCAGGTGTTGAAATGTGATGGGGCAGTGCCATGGGTCCTTTGGCTGAGCTCTGCAAGCTCCTGAAGGACCTAACCCTTACTGACCCAGTGAGTGTCAGAGGCACAACAGGAGTGAGGAATTTCAGCACTGGGAAAAGACAAACAATGTAAAGTTTATTTAATTGCTGAGCAGAGCATTTTGGTGAAGTTTATGCTTTAGTTGGAGGTACAAGAGAGAGAACTCTTAAAAAATATAAATCAGGCTATGGCTGTGGTTTAATGCTATCAATGAATGTTTGCCTAAAAGCTTTTAAAACACTCCTAGCATTGAAACCATACCTAGAGACTTGGAAAACACTATAAATACCAGGATGAATTTTAAAACTGTATACTCACCTTCTGAGAGGGGTTTTTCTTTGGATGACAAATCAAGTGAGAAGCTGTGCTGCAGGCAGGATAGTTAGTTTTCAGGAGCTGGGAAACACAGGCCAGGTCTCAAGCTTCTCCAATCAGTCTTATTTAAAGCTACCCCTTTTCTCTCTCACCTAATAGTTGCCTTCAGTTCTTTACAATATGAGTTATTGGAACAGGGAAGGAGGAGTGAAGGGGTTCTCTGCTGCTCCTCTGACTAATGCTGCACTCTAAAGGAGTGTGTTTGTTCACTCACCTCTTGTCAGCCCTGGCTAAGGCCACTGATAGCCCTTTAGGTGCCTAATAGTTCCAGACTGACAACTGTCTGTTCTCATACACAACTATATGTTTTGTTTCCTTCAATGAATTTTTAATAAGAATCAAGGTTATTTCTATATGTCATGTGCAGTCTGCTACATATTTTTGCATAGAATATATTTGACAATATTATTTTGTTTTTGCATCCACACCAAAGTTTCTCTATTAATCTTGATTTCAGAGGACTAGGCTCCTGCTAGGTGAGAAAAGGAGAACAGGAACAGCACATTTGGGGAGCTTTTTCTTCTTGATAGCTTAGTAATCTCTGAAAAGCCTAGTAATTGAGCCTTCACCAGAACTGGTCACATAAAAGCCAACACTGGTCTACAGAAGTAAAGTGCAGCTCAGTAATAGCTAAAGGCCAAAGTAGCCAGGCAAGCTCAGATTTACATCCCTGCATTCCAACAGCACAGCTGCATCAAATTGCTCTCTTCAGAACAGGAAGGACTGGAAGCTTGATTACAAGTGCTAGAGAGACAGGGAAACACAATCTCATCTGTACATTGTGTATGAGATCTCTTTTTCTCCCCAGAGAAATTATTAGTGGAAGGAAAGGCTACACACAGGAGAGGTACTAGTCCTCTGCAAACAGGTCTGGCTGTTTGTCAGTATGATTGTGCCAAACAAAATATGATTGTGCATTTTCAGTGTTCTCAGAAAATGGTGAACTAGAGGCAAAACAGTTTTATTTTTGTCCATGAAGGATCAAGTGTGTCATTCAGCTTTCAGACAACAAATGGGAATAACCTATACATAATGCTTCAGGATCTTGTCCCTCCAGCCTCTGACTTGCCTGAGCTGATTCCCATATTTGCATATCGATGAAATAACTTGAACTGGTCCTTGCACAGGTAGATGTCCTAGACAGTAGGATGAGTTTGGGGCCTTTGTGTTTTTCTTTTCTAACAAACTATGCCTCTACCTCTACCTCACATGCAATTATTTTGAATTTGTTTTTCCCAATAATTCATCGTTTCCCATTGATTTTTCATTTTAGGAGTGTATCACAAAGGACTTTCAAAAGTGCTGAGCTAAATATTATTTAGCTGTGCTAGTTTGCTCAAAATGATTATGCCAGTGTAATATTTTGTATTCAGTTGAATCTGACTTCATTTTCATTAGCCATTGTTTCTTTGGATTATTATTCTATTTTTTGTTAGATTTTTGAGTAGTTGCCTAAGATTTCATTGTTTGCACAGCATCCAAGCATGAATAAGAACAGAAAGTTAAAAATGAACTTTAGAAAATTAAACAACTCAACAAAATGGACATGTTAAAATGGACAGTCTCAGAAATGCTTTTTCCTTTGTGTATCTATCAGGTATCTGATAATTTAAAATGCTTATCTTTTCCCTTTCCCTTTCCCTTTCCATTCTCCTTCTCCTTCTCCTTCTCCTTCTCCTTCTCCTTCTCCTTCTCCTTCTCCTTCTCCTTCTCCTTCTCCTTCTCCTTCTCCTTCTCCGTCTCTTCTCCTTCCCTTAACTGGGAAGCCCAGAGAGCTCCAGCTAGGTCCTGACTAAACAAAAAAGCTCAGACTAAGACATCTCAGCTTTGCCATTGGCGTGGGGACATAAGCAAAGTGCCATGCCAGAGCACCATGACTAGTGCCTCATTTAACTCTATTTATCTTACAGGCTGTGATATTTACTCTCATAGAGCTAATGAATATTTAAATTAGCTGAATTTTTAGTAATCCATGCCGAAAATATTTTGCGAGCATTCAATCCTCTTTCTCACTCTCTTTTTTTTTTTTTTTTTTTTTTTTTAAATCACATGCCTTTACTACGTCCTGATAGTATTTCTCCTATAAAGATGCAGAATTTGCCAAGGCAAAAGAGTTTATTGCTGTGAGCTGGCTATGTTCAGCAGAGGTCTGCACAGTACACTACTGTACTTCATGTACTATAAACCTTTTAGAGTGGAAATTTACTGCGGTATCTCACCTTGAGAACCAAAACAAACTTACTAGAACAGTAATTTAAAGACTGAACTTTAAAAAGAGGGGAGAGAAATAAACCTCCTACCACTACTACTCTTAAAAGGTCAGGATCATGCGAAAATCAATAGGCTGACCCCTTTCTTCCTTTCTTTCTTAACACTGTAAAAAGTCCAGCTGCAGCTCAGGGCAGTTGCTTTTAGCCAGAAACCGCTGTAGGAAGAGCGAGCCCATGTGTGCAGGATGGGGTCAGTGGCAGGCCCACCCTGAGGGCAGCGGGTGGCATCCTGCAGCTCTGCCTGGCACAGGACAGGGTCCCTGAGGCCACCAGCTCCTGCTCTCTCCTATCTGCTGGCACACTCCTTGCTGACCTGAAGCATGGGCAGACATAGCTGGAGCTCCCTCACTGGCTCTGTGGAGCAATTTTGCATGAGGGAAACATGATCTGTGAGGTGGAATTTCCTGCCTGCTGCACAGACTTGCTTTATACATAAATTTCAATGCAATGTTGAATAAAATTTCCTAAAGCCTCTATTTTCTGACTTCTTTAAAAAGTGTATACTTAAGAAGAAATCCAAGCTATCCAAGAAATCCCACTGCAAGATTTGGAGCTTGTCTCTATTACAATAAGTACCAGTAGTCTATCCAAAAAACATAACCTGGAGCTGCTACCTTCACAAAGTAAGGAGGGTTTGTCAAAGAACAGACCACAGCTGACCCTGCTATGGAGTTAAAGCAAAAGCGCTCTCCAAAAAAGAGATATTGAAATGGGAGTAAGAAGCAGAGGTTTATGGTTTAGGCGGAGAACCTGCAGAGTCCAGGAGCAGCCTGACCAACTGAGAAGACCTAAAATAAGCTTGTCAGTTGGGAAGGGGACGGTGCTGCGCTGGTATGTCTCTGTGTGGCAAAAAAGGTTTCCCTGAGCTTGGATCATCTTGAACAGGGTTATTCATTCATGGCTGAGTGTGTATGACCTGTACATTTGCCAGCAACTGCTTTTAAAACAATTTTCTTAATAAATAATTCACTGACATTGAAACTCTTCTCAAGAACATAGCAACAGTGATGCAAGTCATCAGAAGTCATGTGCCAGTTTTGGGATAGTATCTCTGGATGAAATTTTAGGGAGTGAGATTCCTGAATATGGTTATCCAATGTAAAGAGTATTTTCTGAGATATATAAGAGCAAGATCACCAAATCCAAAGGGAAGTTTGACGTTAAGCATCTGTGTCACAGAAAATTTAAATATGCCAATATGGGAATTATTCCCTCCAGAAAAAATTGTGCAATAATGGTTTTTGTTCCAGTCTAAATCAGTACATTTAAGATGAATAGGGAGTTGTTTTTCTACTCAGTTCAGCTGTATATAGGCATCACTGATGAGCTGCCAGTACATACTATGGAGGCTGCATGTGAAAAGCATCCTTCTACCAGTCTTACTAAATAAACAGAAGGAAATTATGAGATTTTATATTTTAGAAAATCTTGAAGTGCTGTTTCTTTTTTCTTCCTTTCCCCCAGAAGTTATTATTCTAAAACCTAAAGCATTAGATCTGGGCAGAGCACTGTGGCTCAGTCCAGCCAGTACCTTCATTATAAGCTCCAAGTTCTATGCAAGGCTGGCAGAAATACCTCTTGAGTCCCTCTGTAGCTTATATAGTACCCAAACACTTTTTTTTTTTTTTTTTTTTTTAATTGCAAGATTGATAGAAAGCATTTTGACTAAACAAACCCTTGTGCAAGGAGAACTGGAAAGCTGCTATTTAATAGGAAAATGAGTGGACTAGAAAGGTTTCTATTTAATTGTACACTACTGTGGCTCTGCGTATTACCTTTTTTAAAGGAAAGGCAAAATAAAATTTTATGCATATTTTTAGCTGCTCTGATGAATTAATGTCCAAGTGTAAGACCAAGATGTTAACAGCCACAAAACAGAGGAGCTGTTCGCACCTTTGGGAAGCTGACATGGTCTATGGCACCTTCCTGAGAACAAAGATGTGAGTTTGGGTTTGTTAAGTACTCTTATTTAGAAACCTAAATGGGTGAACCTTTTAAAATAAATCCACTGAGCAAAACAGCAAACTAACTTTCCTTGCAGGCCAACAAGAAAATGTCTGCTTTAATAAGAAGCAAACATAAACTACTTATTATGTACTTTCATGTCTTTATATTGTTTCTGAATGGCAAAAATTACTTAAAAACTGTTTCCTGAAGTAAGAGAAAATGTGATATCAGAAGCATCATTCTCATTTTTGCTAAAAGCAGCAGCTGCTGGTATGTTGTTAGCACTTCTTAAATTTATGTTCAGTTCTGTTGATAGCACTGAGAAAAAAAAAAAAAATTCAAGTAGTAAGGAAGAAAATGTTAGTGCTACTGTTGTTTATGAGTCTCAGAGTGGTTAGTGTAAGTAGTCCGTGTGCTGCCTTGGCTTATTATTGCCACTGGGAGGCTGTGGTCTAACTGTGTGTTGGGAGAAGGATTACTCCAAACCATAATGGATCCCTGGTGGAAAGTTGGACATTATGTAAGGAATGAGAATTGGGCTCCAAATATGTAACGGAGAGAGCTTAGATTATAAACAGTATATAACCAGGGCAAACATTAGAAATAAAAGACTATTTTAAAAAATCAATTTGTATGAAGCTGAGCTCAATGACTAATAAGAAGGCATTCTTTATTGGAGCATTTTAGACTCTGGTTGTACAGAAGATTTGCTTGTCCTCTGATTAGTTCTTCTGGATGTTTGATTTACTCAGTTTGATTCTTTAGGACAGGGTTTCTGAATCTGAATTCCCTGGAGGTGAAGAAAGGAATCCACTGAATCCCCTGTAGGAACTGGGAGGATTGCTAATATATCCACTTCCTATCAGTACTGCTTCTGCCTGCCAAACATGGGATCCTCTAAGTCTTGCCTTTGGATAAGAAGTAAAGAGAGGAGAAATAATACTTTTGTTTTGAACTCTGGATTCTGGAGCATCACTGTGCTGTTGTGCTCCCCAGGGACTGCTGTGGAGCAGAGCAATCTCGTGCAACCATCAGCCTCCGCTGCTGCAGGAGGACTGCTCACTTCCAAACCATCAGGAACTGCTTTTTCATCAGCTTGTTTCCTAAGTAAATTAAATCGCAATTGTGGTCTACAGATGGATGGCAGCACTGATATTTACCTGCTTGCACTCATAACTGTATGTTGGTTTAGCTATAGGGCTGTGGCTGGGCAGCTAGCGTGAAACTGCCTTCCTGCTGTACCCTGGATACTTGTTCTGGGGAAGGTGAAAGTTCTGCAACAGGGACTGGGTTAACCAAAGGCACACGAACCTGATCAGCAGGGAGAAGCGTGCAGTAATGGGGAATGTCCCTGCCTGCAGAGCAATAGGAAATTCCTGAGCAGAACAGGGAGCAACGTCTTCACTGCAGAGGTGACAGAAAGAACCCATTCCTATGGGCCAGGAAGGGACTAGGTAACTCATTGCCACTTTGGAAACTAACAGAAACTGATGGATCAAACAAAGACTGTAGAGAAGAGCTCTTCTTCAGGTACAGGTAGCTGGAGAGGACACTTATTTTTGATTTTGCAATTTCTTTTGCTAAATATCCCATGTCTCAAGGGTGGTTTGTGTCTTGAAACATATTTGTAGTAACTGGATGTTCTCTTGGGTGACCTCTGGCAAGTCAAACAAGAGGACACACCACAGCAGCACTAACAGAGAAATCACTTCCAGCAGGTCAGAGCAAAGCATAAACTGTTTTCCAGATGTAGGATCTGCAAGGGAGGAGTGTGGTCCTTTTCTTTTTAGCATCAACAAGCCTTACCTGAAGTCTCTTTAAACATAGATGTAGACCATTTCTAAATAGATTAACACACATACACTAGGTCAGGTAACTTTAAGACTCTGTTGTTGATCTGGAAAAAGCTCATGGAAAAAAAGGTTGGAGGGAAGGGAGCAGTTAAATATGTGAGCTGGTATTTATCTTACTTAATAAAACTGAGCCTAGAAAAAAGTGGGAAGTAACTACTAGAAACAGGAAGATTTGGTGAGGATGGAAATCACCTGCCCCTTGGGAAAGATAGCTGTTGGTTTATTATGCATTGTGTTTTATTTCAGACTTTGTTGATTCCACTGTTATGTAGTGTTTGGATGAAAACCTTGAAAGGATTAAGGTAGAGATGTTCTTCTGTTCAGATGACCTTCCCAGGGAGATTCAGAGAAGCAAGCAACCTAGAGAGACCATTCCTGCAGTAGCAGGAGCTCTGTTACCCCTCAAAAACTGAATTTATGCCCAGAAAGAACTGAAAACTGTGACTCAGAGAGATCAATAGAAAATAAGGTTACAGTGAATAAACTTCTCAAAAGTTTCCAACATTTACTTGCTCAAACCTCTCACTTGCCTGAGGCCTACTCCATCAGCATTTTCTCAGGACAGAGAAGCTATGAGCAGCATAGTGTAAGACAGTTCTGCTGTGATTAGATGTAAGGAAATACAGGGCTGTCGGTTGTCAAGGCACTGCTGGTATTTTAATTTGAAGTGTCACTCAGACTCCTTGAGTGGTTTTGCATTGATATTGAATAAATTGGAGAGGAATGAGTTTTGAGAACAGAGATAAATTGCCCAGTGGGCTGGAAGAGGAGAGATTCCAGAAGCCGGTATTGGGTTTAGAGGACCCAGCCTGGCCTTGCTACCCTGAGCAGAGTTACCTATCTGCAATGTCCCTCCACCCCCACCTCCTTAAAGCTATCCTTGTTACACCAATGCAATTGCCTGGGCAAGGACTGGCACAGTTTGATTCCCACTGAATCACATAAAAACTGATTTAATGAAGTATCCCTTGATCTTAGGTGTATTACTGAGGCAGGGTTTTTCCACTTGCCTGGGGCTTTCTGAAAAGGCTCAATTGCTTTTCCACCTGAATTCTTTCCGAGCTTATTCTCCTAGCATTGGTTTCTAATGAACCTTTGCCATTTATCCTCATATCTTTCCACTCTCAAATTCCTAACTTCCTCTTTTCCTGAGGTAAAATTTTATCATTTTCTTTATGAGGTAAAAGACAAAAAAAAAAAAGAAAAAGAAAAAAAAAAGAAGAAAAAAAAGGAGAAAAAAAAAAAGAAATGCTCCAAGAGCTAGCAGCATCTTCTAATTCTTTCTATTATGACAATATGACAGATTCTTGCACTTCCCTGGCTCCCAGTGGAAATACCAGGCTCTGAGGAGACAGGAAGAGGGTATAAAGACAGAAGGCATTTACTCTTAGCAGTGATTTTTCTAATGAGAGTTTTTAGTGGTGACATTAACAAACTGTTCTCCTGAAGAATTTCCTGGGGGCTCCAGTGTCACTACATGCAGCATCAGCTAGGTGACAAGCTCTCACCACCACCCCACTCACTGCAGAAACAGCATCCTCAGCAGGAGGAGTTCTGCACTCTCATTTTTGGCGCAAAGATGGTGAATGCTGAGTGAAGTGAGCAGCACAACAGCTTTCTTATAGGTGCTTATTTACATATTTTACTTGTTATTTTCAGTGCAGAAGATGTTATAAAAAAAAGGGGGAAAAAGAGAGAACAGCCTCATATTAAGGGATTTAAACATTTTTGCAGAGCTTAATTAAACTTCTAAATCTGTACTCTAGGCAGTTAAGCCTTGCAATAGGTAAGATGAAGTGTAGAGAAGTCAAGGGATTAATCCAAGGTCAGTGAAAGAGTCAGAAGCAGCCCTCAGGGGGTTCACTCCACTCCTCTGCTGGTGGTAAATCATTGACAGTAATTCCAGTCTGGCCAGCAGATTTCCCTCAGTCTGAGACCAGGGAGAAAAGGAAACTAGCTTTGAATCTCGCCTATCTTTGTCTGGTCAGCAGAAAGCCTTTAGCTCCTGATGATAATTGCTTTATATATTTAATTATTATAACCTTTTTTTATCACAACAGCTAGGATAATGCTGATTTGGTTAAGGAAGCACAAAGAGAAGCAAGAAAAGTCAATACATATAAAGAATAGCTAGCTGTGGAAATGGGCCAACAGAGTGTCAATCCACCTGCCTGAAACCACTTTGTAGGAGTTGCATCAGGAAAACAAATATCTAAATAAAAAGATACCACATTCAGATACTTGGAAAACCTGTTTGTAAAAACAAAGGGCTCCATTAATTTGTCATAAATCCTCTCACAACTGTCTGTGGTCTGTTGATTATTGAAATCAGCTAAACACCCTGCATCCTTACACAGGCGCATAGATATTGTGCAGCCCCACAGCAGGAGTAGCCCCACAAGTGTGTCCCAATTTGCCTGGGGGACTGGGGCACAGCTATGCACTGGAGTCTTGCAGGAGATGCAAGAATTTCAGTGGTTTGGGGTTTTTTTTTTTTGTTGTTGTTGTTGTTTTATGAAAGAGCTTCCAAGTTCTTTTGCTTTCCACCCCAATCTCAGAGGTATCAGATCTTCAGAGTCTGAGAAACCCATTTTCTGTCTTGCTTGCTCGTGAAGCTTATAATAAACCATACATTTACCAGTGATTAAAATTGCACTACAGCAAGTATGGAAGTGTAAATCTGAATGATGCATGATTACTGTGAGCCAGCAGACATGTAGAAATAATTGGCCTTTAAAGTTCATTAGTCAGTTTTATTACAAATAGTGCATTTGCATGATGTTTGTAAATTTATGCACCAGCGGCCAAACGTGATGACAGCATTCCACCGACTAGGCAAAGCAATTACAAAAAGCACATCCATTATTTGAAATGTCTATGCAAAACACTTGTTTTAATAATTGGTCATAGTGTTTCAATCCTTGGAGTGAGAGCTGTTAAACTCTTTTGTTACAGCAAGCAGCACCGCCAGACAAAGTGCCCCAACATGCTGAACGATTGCTTCCAAATTGGTTTTAGTGTTGATTCAACCCCCACTCTCACCATGTCTGAATTAGAAGTACTGAGCTTCTGAATGGGACACTGTTAGATTTACCTTTTCATTTGGTGGCCAAAGAACCTCTCTGACTGTCACAGAGGATTTAGCTGTATACTGGTGCTCTCTATATGTGAATCCAATGAAAACTGAAAGGTAGCTGGGGAGATTGTAGAGGTTATACTGTCATAAGTACTGATCTGTTCCTCTCTGGGCTTCAGGAGAAGAGTAGTAGTGGAGGTGAAGAAGAAAACAGTTTGAGGAATAACGTGCATTAGTTGGGGAGAGAAGCTAAACCCCATCTCCCATGCATTTTCTTAGCTATTACTGTTATTTTTAATCAGGCACATCTACTTTTGAAATTCTATAAAGTGAACAGAAGTTTCTGAGTCACTTAGAGAAGAGATTAAGGTCTATGTGTGATTACACTGAAGCGCTGCATGTCCAAGCTGCTGTCAGGTAAGGACAGCTTCAGCATCTTTCCCATTTCCAGGTTATCTGTGATTCCCAACTAAGGAGCCACATTTATTAGGATACCAGAACTGACACTTTACCTTCAACTTGAATGTGTTTCCTAATCACTTGCTCATCTCAGCTCCAGTGTGATACAATTAACATAGCACATGCTGCTCTCTCCCTCAGCCAGTGAGTTTGACAGTGCTCCCAAATGCTGTGCCTGCCATACCTCTCTGTGTGCTCGTGCCCAGCTGCATTAATAAAACCTGAGGAGGCAGGTGTGTGTATGTGCATATATAGTTGTGCAGGCGTGCACGGCAGCTCAGCTATAGAAATGGTAAACACTCACAGCAGGAACAAACCAATGACGGTGACCCATAAATGGTTCAGTTGGGAGAAACTTACAGATTTCGAAGGTTCTTTGAAAGTGGATAATATGCTCCTAAGATTTCCATTATTTCACTGTAATGGAAAAAAAATCTTATATTAGGTTAAAGATCTAGTAGCATTCTGCTCTGTGGAGAGAATATTTCACATTTCCAAATTAAATACAGCCCCTTCATTGCTCATAGTCATTAAAATTTTAATTTAACATACAAAACATCCGACAGCTGCAAACCTGAGCTACAAGAGAAAATTCCTAAATTTGTGATAATAGCAAAAATATGGGAGCTACTGCTCTGTGCTACATTTTGTTCCCTCCTTGTCATGCATGCCACTGTTTAATTGTCAGGTAGATTGTAACACGTAATAGTCCTGCCAGGCATAAATGTCACCTGGCTGCACTGCAAAGCACTCATCCAACCAAGTAAGTAAAGTGATAGGCCACAAGGCATGCAAAAAGCTACTTCTGTTACTAGAAGTGCTCACCTTTAAAGTAGTTTCTTGTCCACTGGTGCCTTGACTAATGAAGATGTTAGACAGAAATTCTTTACTCAGAGAGTAGAATAGTTTCTCCAGAGAAATTGTGGGTGCCCCTTACCTGGAAGTGTTCAAGGACAGATTCCGTGGGATTCTGAAGAAGATGTCCCTGGCAATGGACAAAGGGGGGGTTGGAACTAGAGGTTCATTAAGGTCCTTCCCAACTTCAACCATTCTGTGATTCCAAGCCACTCTGCAGTGCCTTCTGCAGTGGCTCTTCCAGCATCTTGGATACTTCTATGTCCATGTCAGCTTCTGAGCTGTCTTTTATGTTTTTATATGCCCTATAAAGAACTAGTGGGATTTTTTTGCCTTCTGAGCAAATGTGTTAGGTGTATATGATATCAGAGTTGCTTTTAGTTTGTCAAATTAGCCAAAACTAAGCTCACTTGAGGTTAAGGATTGTATATTAAAAATAAAAACAAAAACAAAACAAAAAAAACCCCCAAAACAAAACAAAACAAAACAAACAAACAAAAACAAACAAAAACCCAACAAGGACAAAACAAACAAACAAAACCACCAGAAACTCCCTTTAGGACGTTCCATGGGAAGTCACTCTTGAGTACAAGGGAGAAGTTTTCCTGATCTTCTCAAGTAAAATCTGATCTTCCCAAGTTATCTTCCTAGTCCAACTACTGCTTAGTCACAAATGCTCCTAGTGGAAAATGTGGTCTAAGAGCCCCATGTATAGAAGTGATGGAAATATCTTGGGCTATGGGATCCAGCACTGACAGATCACAGTGTGGGCAGCTGCACTGTGCTGCCTGCAGTGCTTTTTGGATAAGCAGGCTTGATAAACTGATGCTTAAACTTGATGACCATTCATTTAATAACTAGGTGGGGTGCAGAAAATGAATGCTCTCTCTTTTGCAAAAGGAAACACTTTACTTGGGCATGAGCCACGACTGTTGTGGCTAAAGGATGACATTACATATTACTGTACATTTTGTGTTTTCACCACAAGGGAACAGATGAGTATCTGAGCAAACACAAACACAGCTGAAAAATGCAGGCTCTCATTTCAGATGCTTCGAGTGTATTCACTGGGTAATCATCACAAGCAAGGAAAATCTTCTGCCTTTTTTTCCTTACAAGGTTTTCCAGAAACATGCCATTGTTTTAATTGCATCAAGGCTCTTTTCACAGGAAAAGATTGATATAGATACAGTGAATCATTTAAAGCTGATGTTGAGGCCATCATCTCTTAAGTTACTAACAAAATTGCCCTTGCAAAATTGTTATTGGCTGTTTGTCTTTTTGCCTTGCTTTTATAGTAGGCTGCTCTTCTCACTTATTTCTCTCATGTAATATGTGTTTTCTAATCTTGGCTTTTCAGTAGGGGGAAAAGACTGTTCTCCAGGTGAAGGATTTTGTCTTCTGAAAGCACAATGAGCCTCATAAACACATTTGGTGCATAGATAAATTTTCATCAGACTTGAATTGAATTGATTTTCTGCTGTGTAGATGTGTAGATGATTGTTTGAGCATTCTTTGCTTCTTTTTTTTTATTTTTAAATTTTTTTTTATGCATTCTCTAAAAATTATCTTCAAGTAATACAGCAGATATAAGAAGAGAAGAGAGATTAAAGGGACATGCTTTATTATTCAAAGGTTAGACTGAATTTAGGATGGTTTGTGAAGGCTGCATTTTACAAAAATCTTTTATATACACTGATCTAAGAAGGTTTTTCATGGAACAGGTGTCACAGTTTAGGGATGGCATTCCCCAGCTTAGTGATCCCCACTTCCCAATTCTCTAGAACTACCTACTACCCACTTGCTCCCACAGCTTTCTCCTTCCCCATTACACTCTGGGTCTGGAGCTGAGAACTGGAGACCCAGAAAGGTTTAAGTTGAGATAAGAACAACTCACTGGAAACAGCAACAAGGTAAGAAAATAAAAAGTAACAACTGCAATATTGACAACAAAAGTGTACAAGACAAGGAGAGTGGTTTACATGTTCACCAAGGCTGACCAGACGTGACATGATGGCCGCAGCTGGGTGCACCTACTCTGGCAGTTTCATCCACCACTCCTGTTCCCAAGTGGAACCATACCCCTTCTCAGAAATCACAAGGAGTCCTCTTCCCCTTCCTCTGGCTCTGACATAAGATGATATAAAATAGCAGAACACCCCTTCCTGCTGATCTAGGCCTGAACTGGGACAACAGTAATAACTTATTAGGTTTGGTAGGATGTCCAGAAGGCAAAGCCAATACTTGTTAGTAGAAATATGAATAGTGAAGTAGCCCATTAAATTCTATTTTCTCTGAAATTTCTGTTTAGGCCACTAGTTGTGGCATTCCTGATAGCTCTGGATTGAACATTTGCTGTTCAAGAGAAAAGCTTTTTCACTTCATGCAGTTTTCAGCACACTTTATTTCCTGCTGTGTAATAATGACACCCTAAAATACCTCATTAATGTGTATGGATACTAATTGTTCTCAGAGAACCACTCTTTTCCAACCCCAACTAGCAAAGAAAAGACCTTCATTTACTGCTAACATCCCAGTTTAAAGGAGCTTTTAATGTCTTCAAAGTTGCTCTATGAAGACTGTCAGGAATTTTCAAAGCTGTCAGCTGTTTTACCTTTACTTGTCAAACTGGAAATAAACACACAAATCTTTTTTAGTGCAGTTGTCGCGTCTTTTTCAAATAAAACCTTTGTATGTGCTACATTCTCAGCCGCCTTAATCACAACTGTTGGGCAGGAGGTCACTCTGTGCTCATGCCTGAAACCTTTCTGGAGCGTCACACTGTGTGTCAGTTCACCATGTCCTGGCCAAGGCCGTTAGGTCAATTGATGGGACTGCCAGACCTAGAATAAAACAGCCACCCTGCAACTTGGCTTTTGCAAAGAGTATCAAAGCAAAGGCAGTTTGTTTTTCTTTTCTCTAAAGACTTTAATTTGAGGTGGGAGTCTGGGGAGAGGTGGTGGGGTGGAAGAAGGAGATGGGGGAATGTATGTCCAAATCCAGGGCCTGAATCTTATTGGCATCTTGCAGCAGGGATAGCTTCTGTCTTCTTGGCAGGTCTACCCTCGATCTCGCTAGAACCAAAGCCCAATGGCATTTATAGCTTGTACCACAGTAATTCATCCTAATGATATGCAGATTCTTTGTTTTTCATTTGTTGTAAATGAGTTTTGTTTACAGTGATTGCACTCACACAGAAACCTTGGTTTTTTTTAGATTTTTTTTCTTTTTAAATTCCTGCACTGTTGTCCAGAAAACCCTATAGGAATAGAATGAGAACCTCTGGGCCTCGTTCCAGACTGGCAGCCTGGTTATAACGGGGTGATGGAAAGGGTTTTTTAAAACTTCAGTAAATAGTTACTTTAGTTAATAGTCTGAGTCTTGATTATTCGCCCCATTGTAACTTACATGGTTTTTTGGGAGGGTTTTACTGCATCCAGACTGAAGGCAGGAGGTTATGTTTCTGCTGAACTCAACAAAAGGTGGATTGTGCACTTGTAGTACAGTTGCTTTGAATAGAATCTGGACCCATATGTTGAAACTGTTCTGGTCTCTAATTAAAGACTAGTATCTCTGCACTGCACACTGAGTTATTTTGAGGCAGTGAGAATGCCACAGCAGGGAGTGTACTTGGAGAGTTGGTACTGAAGGCCTTGTTACACCCTGCATTAAAAGATATGTTAGTAACTGTGAAAGCTTCAACTTCACCTGAAACTGTTCCTTTCTGCTCCTTTATTCTTTTTTTAAAGACAAAAAAGCCCCTCACAAAACCAACCAAAATCCACTAGCAAAACCCCACAGAAAAAAAAAAAAACAAAAAGGAAAAAAAAAAAAAACTNGCAAAACCTAAATCCCAAAGATTTTCAGTAATTAAATCTTGTGTTGGGTCAGAAGCTTTTTGAACTTCTCATTATACACAAATGTAGGAACAAGGCTTTCAAGGATATTTAGGTGCTGCTTACCAAAGAAGAACTAATTGTACTGATGCCTCTGTCTGAAGCAGAAGGTGTCATTGGTCAGTATTTTCTATCTTCCAGAAAAATCTTTACCTTTCCTGATTTCCGTACCATTGCAGTCACTTGACAGTCTTTCATGTGAGTCATTTGCCAAATAAAAGAAAGACTTCCATAGTTACATCCTCCAGAATATTTTTAGTTTGATTCATGTGGAAATTGAACTTGTTTCTTTTCAATCCAGTCAAATCCAGTGTCAAACGCAGAGACTGCAGTGTGCTTCATCTCATGTACCTCTAGCTTTTGGGACTCTTTATCAGATGGCTAATGCTACTTGAGATACAAAGGGATAAAATAATTTGTTTCAACAGTGATGACCATGAAAAAAGACTATGTTTAATTTTAAATGTATATTCATCATGATTAAACTAGAAGTCTCTGGCTATAATCAAGCCTTTTGCTGAATAGTTTCACGAATATTTCATTTTTGAGCTTTATAGGAGCAAAATATCCTTTTTACCATATGTCTAGCTTTCTTTCTGTCTTAATTTTCAAAAGCTCAGTCAAAATCTTTATATAAGGGAAATTGCTCTGTACTTTGGCTGGTCAGGTTAGGATGACACGGAGCAACATGCCATTTTTGAAGACAGCTCCCTGATCACTGGCGCTTGCTCTGTAGGTTCACAGAGCAGTGGTGATGTGTGCCAGATTACCCATTCACAAATTTAAAAGGAAATTCCTCTCCAGTTGCAGGTGAAATATATTCTACCTCCTTATGGGGACATCAGGTTCAAACTAATTCTTCAGACACCTTCAAATCACGAGAGTTAAGAATAATTTAGGAAATCTTGAATTTATTCCTTATCACAGAGATAGTGACACTAGTAAGATCTACTGACCCACTACTGTTGTGCTGAATTTCTCACCACTGTAGCCATTGCCTCTGTGGCTCTCTTATATATCTTTTTCAGCTTTCAGGGCACTTTTTAGTCTGCAGTCCTTTAGAAAGCAAAGCCAGCTGAGACATAGAGAAGTGATATATAGGCTTATTTCATATTTAAAATCAGGATTGGTCATACCTGTACAAAAGTGTCAATAGTCATTTAATCATTGTTTTGATCTGCATTTTTAGTTGGTTTTTTTGGGTGTTTTTCAACATGAACAACAAGAAATTTTCCACAATCTCATACAGATAAGAAGCAAGGACACTAGAACTGTATTTTGCATTCTTGTACTTGTCCTTCTAATCCTAGTTCTTTCTTCTTCTTTCATTATTCAGGACATCGCACAGTCCTATTAATTATACTTGTCACTGTATTGTCCTAAGAGCTTGCGATGAATTTTTATCCACTGCCTCACCAGGCTTCACTTTGTTTATCCTATTCAGCAAGCAGAGCCTGCATAATACGTATTTTATTAAAAGGGATCAAAGTTACCCCACTGTGCAGGTACCTATATTTTCATTTTGTTCCCATTCCAGCTCTACACCTTATGTTGTACTGTCAATACACTTTTCCTGAAGAAACCAATTTTACCAACCACTAGATGCTTGATAAAAAGATCAAACAGTATGTGATAGAGGACAAGTCCACACACAGTCAAGGAGTGTCTACTCACTAGTCTTTAGGTTTCTTGGTTTAGAAAATTGCATTTCTTATGAAAGAACTAGCAGAAGATTGCTTGTTTTTGTAGGTGTTTTGCTGTACACTAAAGCTTATCAAGTATCCTTAGGAGGCTATGAGAGGTCTGCCCCTGCTTGGAAACATCACACAATGATGAGAAATCTGTCATCTTTAGACAGCCTGAGTTACCTGACTACATATGGGTTAAAATAACATTTTAAATTAAAAATAAATTTTTCTTCTTCTAATTAAAAGGACTAAAGCTTAGTCCTTAATCATCCATTTTTGTACGGATATTTTAATGCTCTGATACTAATATTGTCCTTGGGGAATAGAAATCTGGACTCTACCATAGTAGAAGTGCTCCATCTCTGATCTTCATCATTTCACCTCTAGGTACTCTAATCTGCCAGAAATAATATTGTTGTTTGGGACATTTTTTGTTTGATTTTTTATTTAATTTTAAATTCTGTAGATTATTTACTAGTGTTCTGCACTTCAGAGTTTTTCAGACCTACCCTGTGTGTCTCAATCTGCTAACAGCAAGAAAGAAAGAAGATTGTGTTCAGTGATGCAAGTTTATTTTATTTAATTTATGCAAGTTTATTTTGTTCTCTGAATTTTCACCAGAATTGTTCTGGATCGAATGCTGTGTTTCTGAGACAGTTGCGAGATGGATTTTGATAGATAAATCAAAGCTGAAGTCCATTATTTTGTACTGTTTTGCTTTATCCTTCTCTTTTTTGCCATTTGAATCAAAAATTTGAACCTGGAAATAGTCAATCTCTTTGAATATTTAGATAAGGTTGTGTTTGGGTTTATTTTTTTATAAAACTCTTCTGGTTTTCCATGACCTTACAATAATCACTGAAAGCGATACTGAATCATTTCTACCTAAGTCTATTATAAGGGAATAAAATTTAATTACAGGCAGCCATACATAAATCTGTGGCTTCTTAAATGTACTTATTTCCCACAACAGCAAATTATATATTTCATGACCATATATTCTTTTATACGGTTCTAGTTTTGCTTGGCTTGAAAATATTAGTTGTGTATAGAGAAGGAAGCCTGGTGCCCTTTCAGCAGGCTGCTTGTTCTAGGTGTGTGGTAGTTATCAGAGAAATGGATGGCATTTCTCGGAATAAGGCTGCGTGCTGATGCATACTTAAACCTGCTGCTGAATTCAGGCCTCAGGAGACGAGGTCATGCTTAAAGGATTTTCCATTGCAACCTAAATAGTTGATAAACACAATGGTGAGGGAAGAATGTGACTCAGTGAACAGCCATCTGGGCAGATAACTTGAATGCTTAGGAAGAGGAGGGATGGAACTAATAAGCTAATTTGCTAAAAGCTCTTCTTAGGTATCTTTGGTTTGTGAATCATATGTGGGGATCTGGGCTTTGAGAAGATTCAGAGAAGATGGTAGATTTTATATACCTTGGATGAACTCCCTGGAAATATTTCAAGTCCCAGTTCATGGATTCTCTTTGTGGTAGATCTATGCACTGAAGAGCAGGGCTAAGCAGTAGCCTGACACCTCTTGTAATGAAAGTTGTGGAAAGAATAGAGCTTTCTTACAGAGAGAACATAGGAAAAATAGGGTCAAGGTCCCAAAATAAAAAAATAGAGAACCATAGGAAACAAATTCTGAATGACTTAAAAATCAACACTGGGCAACACATCCTTTAGAGAACCCCACCCCGAAGGCATCCTAGGTGCGTTTGGGTATTGCCCCAACAGGGCTCGACATGGCTGGGATTCTTCCTAGAAAGTTTCCTCCTCCTGGCACTGTCCCAGCTGTTTGGCTGCAGCCAAGGGGAGGTTATCCAGGACTCTCCACCTCCTGGGATCAAGTGCAGAATTAGAGGACAGCTTGCCTGGATCCAGTGTAAGTGTTCCTCTTTTTGTACTCTGCACAGCCCTGTGAAAGCATCATCTGACCTGCCAAAGGCACAGGGTGCAGTGCAGAGGCTTTCAAAGACCCTCCAGGAAACAAGCAACTTTCTCCCTGGTGCTACTGAGGAGAGCACAACATGCAATTTGTAGGACACATAGGACTATTTTCACTGCTTCGATATGTCTTGAGTAGAAGAGTAAATACTTCTTTGGGCTGCAGAAGCACAAGTTTTCACCTCATTCATGTGCTAAAAAAGGCAGTTCAGCCACAGATTGAGTACCTGCACACAGGGAGACAAAGCGAAAGCATTGGACATGAGCTCTACATAATACTTTTCTGTTTATGCTGAGCACAGACACTGCTGTACTGGCCTCAAAAAAGAGGAGCCCAAGTCTAAATATACTGAAGGCATCAGAAACATAGTGAAGTAGTAAGTTGACTATACAGCTACAAGGAACAGTAGAGATTTCTTTAAAATATTGGAAAAAATCCTTAGAATATAATAATATAAAAATATTATAGCCTTTTTCTTTTCCTCTACCTTGTCACATCTGCCCCATATTTTGGATATTCAAAAGGAAAGCTAAAAATGGCAGAATTTGTGCAAGCATTAGCAATCCAGAAGAACTTTGTTTTTAGGGACGATCAGTTCCGTCAATGCTTCCCTGAAGACACAATACTACCACCTGTTTTGTTTTGCTTTGTTTTGCTTTGTTTTGTTTTGTTTTTGTTTAACTATGCTGGTAAAATAATGATTCAGATGTACTTTGATATTTATGTAATTTTATATGCATCTCGAATGCACAGACCTTTACTGGAAAATATTGCAAATGAGGTTCTAGATGTTAAGTAGGAGAGGCCAAGCTGAAATGTGAAATCCAGCTTGCATTTAATAGCTTTCGTTGGAAGTATCTGGGACCTCCCAGAGTGAAAGAGTTAGTTAAACATTAGCCATTGAAACTAAGGACAGTTAAAAATATCCTGACTGTAATAACTGATGAAGAAACAGTGCATTTCAACTGTTGACATATTGCATAACATATGTTAAAGACAGTATTTCATTTTCACAGGTAACTGGAATCACCACTTTTTAATTAAGAGCTTATCTGTTAAACTACTTACTTTGAATATTTTTTCTGTTTCAGGGTACTTTGGTGTTCACATGGTAAGTGTATTATACATAATTCTCCTTATTTCTATACCAGTTCTATTGGAAACTACCATTATAATTCCTTGTAAAAAGCTAAAATGTTTCCCTTACAGAGCTATAGATTCTTCTTCTGTCTTGTTTTGTCAAAGTGTTCTTAAAATCTTGGGAGTTTATAATGCTTAATTTGCAAAGGTTAGTACCTGGGCAGACAATTAAATAAATTTATGGTCATAATCTGCTTTTCCTCCTTATCTTCAAGTAAAGGAGATTCCAGTAGGTAGGTTTTAAAAAGAAGAGAAAATAAAAGAGAGTGCTAAATTTTACTGGCATTTCTTGTCCTCCATTTTAGAACACTCTTCAACCTTATTCTTTCTTCGAGCAAGAAATCACCTTTCACTCCAACACAAAGAAGGAGAATAGAGATCTTTGAAAACTTGTCATGATTTTATACGTAAGGAACTTAAATTTAGTCTTATGCAAATTATTGTGATAAAAAGGTCACCAGGTGGCAAATGACAGGTCCAGGGACATATTAGTTTGAGGAGAAGAAAAGTTATGTCCCTGAAAACTTACACTGCCTTGTAATGACTCCAGCTATTTTTAGCTTTCTTGGCTAGTTTTATCTCAGGGAAAACATCTACAATGAGAGCTTATATATTATGTAAGGTACCATGAGGACTTGAATGAGCTAGTCCTAATAAACACTTCTACAGGACTTCACATGCTGTTTAACCTGAGTTGCAGCATTTCTCATCAGAAGTAACTTGATTTTAGAGATGAAAAGGGAGACTCTCTAATGTAAGACCCTTGGGAAAGAACCCATCCTTTCTGTTTCAAATGTGTGTCATCTTGCACTCTGCATGAATAGAGCTAGATTTTTTTTTTTTTTTTT
>VWZN01015153.1:181152-203408 GCA_013396955.1 Regulus satrapa
TTTTGCTATGTGAGTTCCTGAAAAAAGAAAGGGGGTGAGAGTTCAGAAGCCAGCAAAAATAAGAAGTAAATTACTTTCTGTGTGCTAAATACAATTTTATACTTGAATTCTACTTCTTTCTTTGTAATACTACAAAGGCTCCATTGAAATCATTGTAGAAGCCTTCATTTCAGGGTTGTTTTCAAACGGGTTTGGTTTGGTTTTTTCAGTGAAAATTCTTCCAAGCATGCTGCTTCTATCTCAGTGCTGATGCTAGTTCCACACAAATAACTTACTGTCTTTCTGCTTTGCTTTTGATCTGAAGAAAGGGTTGTTTCACACCAAAACATGCTGACTTCCGTTCTTGGTAATCAGAGTGGAACAGGTGTTCCTTCTTCCCACAGATTGCAGGTGTTCTCCTGGGTAGCTTTCTAAAATCATTTTGATGTCTCCCTGAGTGATGTTCAGACAGCTAAAGTGACTAATTTTGCAGTAGACTCTCTGTTAACTGGGCTGGACTATGCCTTGGTTAAGCCTGTATGAATGGAATCACTGATACCATTACCAGGCCTAATATTTGGTTTTAATACTCTCAAACCCCTTGACTTAAAATACTGTCCCCAAATGATGTCAGTTGATACTTTCCCAAAAGCTTTGTTATGGCAATGACTTTTTCCTTCTTTGCCTCTACAGAGAGAAGTAAAAGAAGTTTAAAGGCATTAGTCTAGATTTAGCACCTTCTGTTGACAGTCTAGAAAGTATAAAGCAAAGGTGAGCAGAAAACTTGGCTTATTAAGAAATGTTATGAGGACAGTAATTCTATTTCTGATTAATCAATTTTGTTACTATTCTGTATGTCTGTAAGGGATTAGACATTTGCCACACACTGAATATTGTTTTACAGTGTACTATATGAAACATGCATCCAAACAGACACAAAAAAAGTTTTACAATAAAGTAAGTTAAATAATTTACTTTGCGTCCTTCCTAAGTAGCATTTTTTAATGAGAAAAGAAGTACATATATTCTGTTAAAAAAAAAAAAAAAAAAAGAGGTATTTACTTGGCAACATGCATTAAAGAAAGAATATGTGGCAGTATAAGATTCAATGGGGAGTGGAGCTTTGTTTTGAGGGGTTGCTGCAAATAGTTATACAATCAGAAGTAAATCAGAGATCATAAATAGATACTGATAGATCTTAGGAATTTTTTTAAGTTATTTCGAGATGGCATGTATTTTTGAATGATGTTGAAAGAATGTGCAAAGTAATTTAAAAACTTTTGGGACTATTTCATAAAATGGAAACATTTTTTTGTAAAGGCTGTATTTATAATTTAAAATATCTCATAGAAGGATTGAAGATTTTACAAAGAATAATAAAATGCAGCAAATGTGATCAAATAATAAAAAACTTATCAGGACAGGAATGTATAGGAAAATCTAATATTGCTGTTTTTTTAACCTCAGAACATTGAAATTGAAAAGTCTGATTGCATAACAGAATGTTACATGTTCTGGTCACCTGACATCTCCTCTCCTCTCCTCTCCCTGCCAGTGCAAACTGCAGAATATCTAATCTCAACTATTCTCAATTTTAACCTGTTTCTCACTTCCCCCAAAATTCTAACACCTTTGAGACTCACTGCAGTGAGGCCTCCTCGAGATCCATGAACTAGGGTGCTCGTGTCTTATTTTGCCTCCCGACCTACTTGGGAAGGTGTTCACTGATCGTACACACCGTGCTGGTCTCTACAAATGCACAAGGAGGAAGTGGTGCAAGCTCCTCTCCAACTACAGGGTGAGAAAAACCAGGGCAGTCATCTGAGAGGCCGCACATACAGAGTAGGACACAGTGACTTTCTACAGGTGATTTTGCAGTCGCAGGTTGTGCTATATACAGCAAAGTCTAAATTGGTCTTCACTTTAGCAGGACAGGAGTCTGCTTCAGGATGATTGAAATTTCTCTCTAAACATTATTGATTGCATCAGAACTTTAGAAACAGGTTCAAGTGTAGGCATTTGAGCCATCAGAATTTGGAACTGAGTTACCCTCCCAGAATTTACATGTTCTATAGGGTCCAGAGATGAGAGTCAGTCTTTGTCTTCCTATGGCTGTCCTTACAAGGTAATTTTTGAGTCCTTTCTGTCACTATTCAGTGTCTTTTGTGGCCATGAATATTTTGCTGATCAACTGAAGGTGAAAGTACCTACTGAAACAAGTGTTCTCCTCACTGAGCTTTCCTACACCTCTTGAACAAAAAAGCAGCTTTCCATATGGGGGTTTCATAGCTACCTGTAAAGCAGAAAGAACCTTAACCAAGACCCCTCACACAATAAAGAATAAAAAGGGGATCATCTTTTCTTCAGGAAATGTTCTACATGGAGTGTGATCCAGTTGGCATTATCTAAACTTGGGGCTGCACCTGACAGGAACAATATGTAGACAATGGGTGATAAATTGCAAAGGACTAGGACAATCTCAGCCACAGAAAGAGATTATGTTTAGAAAAGATCATGAACTGTTAAGGTAACTTGGATGCAACAATAGAAATGTGCTCCTTACCCATTGTTTTTTCAACTGCAAAGGCCATCATTTGGGCAAACTGGCAATCAGGAAGCCAAAGAACAGTTTTGTTGCCCTAGAGAGTTTTTATAGTTTAAATATGGTAACTAGACCAGTTAGGAGGTCTAGTTGATGATTTTTTAATTTTTTTTTTCTCAGTCAAAGGATATCAAATATTATCAGTAGTTACCAAACCAGGTAGAAATAAAAATTATTCTAGTAGAAGAATCTGTTATCAATTTAGTTTGTGCTTTTCACAGTCCACTGTGCAGAAACAGAATTCACGCACATGAAACATATGCATAATTTGCTTTTATTGTGATGTTAAATTCATCTTTCAAGTGCTGAGGTTCTTCACAGCCTGCTGGTTTAAGGTCAGTGAAAATGCCATTCATTCTGCTCTGAGCCACAGAATGGAATACACTGGTCAGACCATCAAGTTCTGTGAATAACAATTTGTCATCACTCTTTTTCTTAAATTAAAATAGCATGCCTATGAAATTGATATCTGGCTCTTCAGTAGAAAAAGACTTTTTTGTAATAAGCCTTTTCTATACAAATGCTATTTCTAAGAACTACTTAACTGTCAAGATGTCTGCATGTATTCTGCCATTGACATCTTTACCTCCTTTGCCCTCCCCAGAGGTGTGCACAGTGTGGGAAGCATAAAATTCCTCCACAGTTTTTAAGAAACATCCATCAGTAATAGAGAAATAGAGAGAACCTAGGCTGTGACTCTTGAACAGCTAGTCCTGTCACAGCTGTGATACCAGAGTGGTTTTTGTCTTTCTGTACTCCATAGGGTTATTTCAGGTTTCCACTGGTGTAGAGAGAATCTGGGTCACAGCTCAGCCATCTGTCTGTAGATAACTTTTCCGCAGAAATGCATTCTGCCTCATGTTAGTCTGTACCTATGATAGGAAAAGCAGCTAGAGCTGAGTAGGATCTTTCCATAAAATTTGTTTTCATTCAAAAAACGTTGATGAGTTGAAACTGAAACTTTTTGTGGCCATTTGTTTGGAGATTTATTTTTTTTTTTTTACATTTGTTTGCTCTAAGGAGAGGTTTCTTGAGGTTTCTTTTCCAACCTGGCTGGTCCACAGTAGTTTAGTGATTTGAGTGCTTCCCTGAGGCCAGGGTCAGATCCCTGCTTGATGTGATTTGAAGCACAGACCTGAGGTCAGGTTAATTGAGGAGGCTTCATAAACTAGGTCTTTCTGCTCTCCCCCTATAACAGGGGGAGTCTCTGGGTCTTGTTTCATGGTTATTGCAAGTTAAGGCTAAAGGTTAAATGTGATGATTTCTTCTACTAATGTAAAGGTCAAACAACAGGTTACAGAGTATGGAAATAAGTTTACAGAGTAAAATCGATAGACTCATAACTCCATTTCAAGCTTCTGGTTCAGGAACTGCAGGAGTGTTAATTACATTTGATGCTGAAGTTGTCTGTGTTGTTATGGCAATTATTCTCCCCACTTGGACAGAGCTTCCCAGAGATGAACTTTGCTTTGGTTTGAGGCACCAAGTTGTGCTTCTGCCTTGGCAGCACAGTTCTAAACGTCAAATAAAGCATCCCTGTGAGGGCTTTATGTCTGTTGTGGAAGTTCTTTGGACAGGCTTTGAAATTTCCTTTTTCCCTGCTAACATAGAGATCTTCTGCTCTGATGGATGTGACTTTGACCATTTGACATCTGGACTGGAGCTCTCTTAAGTTCATTCAAGAAGGGATTTTTGAGTCCAGAAATTTTGTGGAGTATTGCTTTCATGTTTCTGTTAACTTCTTTTCCTAGATGTAAGTTTATATAGTCTTAAACATCCCAAACATAATTTTCATACTAAATGACCTAAGGAGTTCTTTTGTTTTCTTGGAGGAGTTTACATTTGGGCTCATCCCTCCAAAGCTGCACAATTTGTAATTTGAATCCCTCATTACATTCATGATGAAATGCAACTCGCCATACAATAAAAAAACATTACCTGCAAAGTATTTCTATCCTGTTTCACAGCAGATGTTAAAAACTTTTTCCATAGGGCCTCCACGTAGACTGTCAAGGTAAGATACATGGCTGATTCAACACTTAGAATTCCTCTGGTTTTCCTTTTTTTTTTTTCTCTTTTTTTTTTTTTTTTATTTTTTTTTTTTTTTTTTTTTTTTTTTTTTTTTTTTTTTTTTTTTTTTTTTTNTTTTTTTTTAATAAATAGAAAATATACCAGCACTAAGATTCAGTTACCCTCAGTAATGGACAGACATTCCTACAAGATTTTCTTAGAATTGTCTTCCTGAGTCAAATTAATGCTCCTTTCCAAGTCAGTCTGAAGATCATGATTGCCTAGCAGTTTTGAAAGAGTGATATTGACTTTGCATTGCCTGTCTTAAAATTACATCTCTTTTTATATAGTATCATTTTATTTTCTATTTCAGTTTCTTGAGACATTTGGCAAGCTTTTCTTTTAATCCTTGGAAAAGCAGACTTTTGCGATATTTCTTTTCTGATGTTGATTCCTGACGCTTTGGAAGGAAGTGTCAGAATTCCTGCAAAGGGGCAATTATCTTGCCCAAAGGAAGTTTTTTTTTAACATTAGGCAAAGTTCTTTGGCATATGTCCCAAAATATGAAGATTATATATTTTACTAGCTTGGTATTATCAAAAATTACCATAGATATAAGTGTTGGGTCATATGAACATGTAATCTTCTATGTAAGACTTTAGTTTTGAGTAAGGACATAGGAAGATGACTTGTGATGGTCTGAAAACAAAGACCAAAATCACGTTGATCTCCAAAGGACTCTGAAACAGTGAGAATCACGGTTCTACACTCATTATAAAGTAAAATGCACATGAAATAGAACCTAAAATAAGATTGGTATATACAGTGAAAACAGTTTCTTTAGAGGTCTGCTGTCACTTGGCAAAAGGATGGCCATGGGTTGGGGGCCAGTCAGGTCCCCTAACCCTGACCAGGCAGGTACATAAGAACAACCTAAGAATATCATGATACTTCCCTAAATTGCTCTTTCCTGATCATGAAGCCTGGGGATGCAAATAGTGTAAACCATCACACAATACCCAGTGTCAAGAGACTTCCACAATATAACCATGTAGTTTTTACAGGAGGAAAATACCTCCATTTGCATAGGAAATGTTTTCACCTGAAAACATTAGCTAGAATTAAAAAAAAAAATAATAATTTAAGTAATCTTCAGATTTGTGTATGTGTGTGTGTGCACGTATACATGTTTTGAGGTCACACTTGTTTTGTCTGAGAGATGCTAGTGAAATCAGAATGACAGAATCAATATTTTAGTTTAGTTTAAATTTTTATTTGACAAATATCATCTGTTAATGAACACCCCTGGAATACCACTTATTTAGAGAAATGGTCAGAGCTTAAATTTGGCTCCCTGTGACATTTTGTTCTAGATTTTAATTTAGTCTACAAATATTAATGGCACTTTGGAGAAACTGCAGCACATAATGGAAGAAATAATGACAGAAAAGGCAGACATATTTAGATCTTTTTTTCTCCTTGCCATTTCCATTTCAAAATTTTCTGCTTTCAAGTGATGAAAGAAACTGAAATAACTTTCTCTGCAAGTATAAAACCCTTTAGAAATATCAGATACAGATCGGTCTTGTCTGGTAGGAAATTTTTCTAACACAGTTCTTGCTGTTCTTGCTCTTTTTTTTATTTTGAGATTTATGCAGTTTTACACGTACGTTTCGGAGACGTGAATACTGCAGTCGTAGCTGACAATATCCCGACTACCTACCCGTAAGGGTTATGACTGCTTAAACAAGATAGCTTAGCCTGGAAAACTGCGCTGAAAGCAGGATAAACACCCGCTAGCTAGGAGGGCTGGTTTCCCCCACAGGCCCTAATCAGAGTTGTGGCCTTGAATACCCCAGGTAGGGGGAGCAGCCTGCGCTGGCTGCAGAGCGAGCTCGGCCAGTCTGACAGACATGTGCCATGTCCTCGGTAACCTGCAGAAAACACAGCACGGCCTGCTTCCCCCTCTAGCCCTGCCTGGGCTCCAAAGTCTGTGACATGAATATTAAAACCAAGCAAAAACAAAACCTGTCGAGAGACCTGAGCAGGCTCCAGTTTGGGCTGCTCTGAGGAGGTTGCAAGGCAGGCCCACAAGCCGGTACCGCAGCCCGGTGAGACACGGCAGAGGGCCGGGTCAGCTCTTTCTGTGGCTCTGCCGGTAGGATTTGTGCCCGATGGTTTTCCCACCGCTCTGGTTCCAGGGCTGGGGTGTCGCAGCCGCTGCCGCCAGCTCGGGCCCAGCCCCGGCAAGGCTCGGGCTCGGGGCTGTCCGGATGAGCGCGGCCGCAGCCCCATCCCGGAGGAAGGGGTGTAGTCTGGTCTGCGTGTCCCATCGCCTGAACACGGCTCTGCCGCCCCATTGTTCGCAGCGGCTCGGTGGAAGTGGATCAGGAAGCTTATCTAGAGCCATCCCCACCCTTTCACCGGCAGCCCTTGTTCGAAAGAGACGCCGCGCATTTCCCTCGCTCCCCCTCCTCCCCTCCATCCCGGCTCGGAGCCGCCCCAGTTGCTCCTGCAGCGCTCTGCTTACAGCCTTCGACGTTTGGTGTAAAGAAATCTCATTTTAATTCCTCGAGCACTGTCTGTTTCCTTCGCTTGGGGCTCATGACAGGTGCCCCTTTGTTCTTGTGCTTGATATTATCTCAAATAGCCTTGGAGCTTCAGCCAGGCTAAAAAACTTGCACTAGCAGCAAACTGCCCAAATTAGCATTTTTGCTAATTCCAGAGAAACGCAAAGTTGCTGAAGCCCTGCCAGGAACCTGTCAAATTAATTTGCAGTGAAAGAAGTGGATATGGGGTGAGGAAAAGGTTCGACTGAATATGACACAGAAAACGGCCTTTACAGACTTTCTTATTCCTGCTTTTACAGATAGAATTTTGAATTTTAAAATCAGGTGAAATAGTTTAAGATACACTTCTATTTATAGCATAGTTGAAAGCCTTGCATTTTTCTGAGATTCCCTATTAAGTGTCATTTTCATTTTGTAAGCTATTAAACTTAATGTTTTGTCTGTAAAGCACTGAAAATTCCCAATACATTTGGACTTTCTAAGCTCAATAATATATTTTTTTTTCCAAACTGCTTTATATTTTCTCAGTTTTTGAGAACATGGTTCATTTTTCTGTACTCTGAAGTTCAGAGTCGTTGGGCTCTTTTTCTGTCTTGTTAAATATGATTTATACTCCACACCCCTTACTTAATTTGAGTATAATTTTTAGCCTTGTCTGAAAAATGTATGCCCAGCTGTTATCTAGGTAACTACCTGGCTATTGTTCTAGACAGAGGGAAATAAATTAAGTCCTTGGTTTTGCTTTCCTGTCCTCTGCCTTTGCAACATATCTGGAAAACACAGGCACAGTGAAGGGTTATATAAACAGTAGATGAGCCATTGCAGGGTGGGTCATATTTTACAAGTGAAGTAGCTCAGGAGTGAAATAGTATGTGCCAGAAGCAAGGAGGAATTGAGGAAAGATCTGTACATCTGAGTCACAGAGTCACTCCCAGTATAGTGTGGTTCATGCCACACCTTTGCTGGAAGCATAAAATTTCAATCCAATCCTTTATGATTTTTACTAGCGCTACCACTGAATGTTCATTATTCATTCTGAGTAATTAACTATACTTTTTGATTACCACTACTTTTTTTCTGGTATTCAAGAAAGCAAAAGCAAATTGTCACCTAAACAAGATTAAGCATTTTCAGTGAGGGAAAAATCAAGGAAGGGGATCCAATTTCTGGTAATTAAGCTGCTTCCTCTTTGACATTGCCAAACCTCTATATTTCCCCATTACCCAGCATGTCTTACTGTGGTGTGTGTGAAGTATAAGCTAACAAATCACTGTATTATAGGTAGGAAAAAAGTTTAAAAACTTTTTTAAAAGTTGGGCTGGGGAGGAAGTAGGAAAAAATTACACTGTGATGCTTTCCAAATCGAGGGGTTTTGTTCTGGCTAGGGCTTGCTTGCTTCAGTTGCAGCAGATTATCAGTGAACAGTGGTAAACCCTGTGTGAGCTCAGGCGTCCAGCTCCCAGTCTTCCCCTTCCTTCATTCATGACCTACACTGCAAGCAGAAAGGTTGTAGAAACAGAGGATTAAGCTACAGATGTTAAGCCGTGTGTCACAGTGAGAAATACCCTTACTTTGCAAGCCAGTTTTGAAATAGTAAAGAATATATAAGAACCTAAGATTCAATTATGGATTTTAGCTGAATAGTGTTACTGTTTCCTGCTATTTCTGTTATTTTGTAGTATAAAGGCCGGGCTGTCTCTTCTCTCTGTTGTCAGTGTATTAAGCAACCTGGTCTAGCTTTGAATGTAGTTCTGCTTTGAGCAGGAGGTTGTACTGGATGACCTCCAGGAGTCCCTCCCAATCTGTTGGATTTTTTTTTTTTTTTTAATGACTATATCAGCCTTTACAGAAACTCATCTGACGCACGAAGGTGATCTCCCCTTTGTTCTCCCACCCTTGTCTCTCAGCAGAAAATCGTCTCTTTTTCTTGGCCATGCCTCTGCTCTGTCTGTGCAGGCTGGAGTCCAGGTGATACAGGTAGATGGCAATCAGAGCCACGGTGACTGGTATGCTCACCCAGTGTCCTGCTTGTGGCCCCTGTACTGGCAGGGTGCCTTTCCTGGGCAAAGTGCTCAGTAACCTGGCTTTGCAGCATTATCTGCTTACTCAATAATCTGCGCCTCAGTGCTTTATCAGACTGAGACACAGCATAGAGGGCAAACATCCCTCTTTGCCAGTGCATCAGCAGATACCCATCATTATGTGCTGGTATGTGCTGGGTGTGCTAGTATCTTTGGTGGGCATTGAGAGTTCTCTTTTAAATAAAAAAACTGGTCTGTATTTTAGAGACAACACTAAGAGACTCTAAACCTTAATCTGAGACTCATATTTTAGCAAATTCTTTTTTGGTGTTTTCACATAGCCCTGATGCATTCTTCTGCTTGTTTTCTTAAGTATCATGCATCTGTGAGCTGACACCCCAAATCTGGCAGCCTATTAATTTGCCTATAAGACACATTATGGGACAAAAACTCTGTGGCTATATTCCCTGTTTTATTTATTAAAGACAAACCTAGGGTGAGACATTGCACTAGATAAGTTTCCCCAGAAAACATTCTAGAAAAGATGGAGGGAAAAAAAAGGCACTTTGCTTTCCCAAGACTAAACACTGGTTAAGAAAGAGCAGCTGAAACCTAAAGGGCAATTCTGTGCTTCAGTATTTCTTGGGTAGAAAGAAATTGTATCTGTTGTATTAGGAGTACAAAAGCTGGGGTTCAGTGTTCCTTGAATGGCCCTGCCCAGCAGAGTGAATTCCTCAGGGCTCAGTCTGGTGCTGGCCTTGGCACTTTCTGCCACCACTGCCTTTACCCAGCTTCTGCTGAAGTTTGTACTTCCATGCAGGAGCTCTGGTTCACTTCTGCCATTCATTCACCCATTTACCTGTCTATTCTAAAGCTGACTTCCTGCTTCTCATCCATAATCAGTGCAGTTAAGGGGACCCTTAGCTCCAGTATCCTGTGCCTTATCTTTTAGATATAAATACAAATGTGTTTTTTTGGATACCTCATTTATAAATGTGTACTTCCTTCTCAGTGGTGTTTTGTTGTTTTTTGGTTGTTGAGGTTTTTTTGGGTTTTTTTATTTTTTCTTTATTTTTAGACAATAACTTGCATGTTTATCATAGAATGTAATGCATGAAACTTTTTGGAATGTCCGTAGGACTGAGGGTTGCAGTAACAGCCATTTTAAAGATTTGGTGCATATACACTCCCGCACTTTTGATGTGTTCTTAACATTTCTCAAAAACTGCGTGTGATGTCTTCACACTCATTACTAGTCTAGGTGACAAACTCATCAATGAAAAACATACTCTGCTTGAATGGCCTCTGAGGATCCAGTGTTTTCACTTCTGTAAGCAGCTGTTGCCTTTTGGGTGTTCTTTTGTCATGTGGATGTAATGAATTTTAAGTCGTTCTCTTCTCACCTCCCTCATGCTCCCAGACATGGGAAAAAAAAAAAAATCAGTTGGAAAAGAGGCAATTAACCAGCACTCAATTTGCTGCAATGCCATAATAGTAATAATAATAGTGTTTGGTCTGGAAGCCCTTAGGGACACAAGAAATTCCTTATCTTGTGTGGTTACTGGAGTTTTAATGTTCTTGTTTTCACTTAATCTTCTTTTGCATGAAAAGGAAAACCAGAAAAACCAAGCACCCTTTGGGCATTCTATCAGTCTAATAATAAATGTTGTGCACTTGTGGCGCAGTTCTGTTTGGAATTCTGTAAAATAAATAATATTTGTAACATCTGTATCTTCAAAGCAACAGTAAAACTGTTAATAAGAATTATTTTTAGAATTTTATTAGCTGAATTTAAATAGCATGAGTTACTGGTAAGGTGATTCCACCCTCATCCTGTAGGATGGCAAAAGATGCAAACACATGGTCTGCTGAGAGAGAAGATGTTCAGACTAAATATGAATAAGCTCATTCAGTGAAACAAATACTAGTTTTAGACTCTTAAAATTAATAGAATTTTTCATTTACTTCTTTATACCAAGAAAAAACCAGTTTATTTGCTTGAGTATCAGCACCATTTTCAAACTCAAAACAATCAAATAAATGTGTTGGAATAATAGCTGGAAAACTACCTTGAGATGGTCTGGCTTTGCCTTTCAAATGTACATCAATGGTGGCAAACTTACTGAACTGGCAAAATTAAACCAAGTGAAAATTTCCACTTCATCAACAAGTTGAATCATGTCATGCCTTATAAAGCATGAAGTTTAAAAATAAAAAGTGACTTATGTTCATAACAACTCCTGGCTGTGATGCCACTTCTGCTTTTATTTTCAGTGTAGTCAGCTTTTGTAGCTTAGTTCTTTTGCCTTGTACAGTACACTTAATTTCTCTCTTAAAACATGCATAGCAGAAACCAGAGATTTAAATCTCCTCTTTCCTGCTGTGGCTAAACCACTCAAATAAATGGAAATGGAAGTACCATGTGTAAATAAGGAGAGTTATATCCTGTGATGAATTATTAACATAACTGGGTCATCACCTGTTGAGACGATCCAAGGGTGTGGGTTTCTTTTCATGGACATTAATCTGGATCTTGTAGAACACCCTATTCCATTTCCTGTTCTGTCCAGTTGCTATTAAGAACATGACTGTGCCTGGAAAGACTGAGAAAAATGTTGCTTTTTTTGAGAATCACAATAGCATACAGAGGGAGTCAATTATCCTCGGACAGGCACCGTTCAAATTCCCAAAAGCAGTATAAGTGCCAAGAAAACCCCAGAAAGTTCAGCGGTTTTGTTTGGCTTGGAAAAACACTCACTCAGAAATTTGGCTTTTCATTTACCCATGATCCCTACAGCATGCTTCAGCTGGAGTCTGGCTGAAGTCACAATATTTTTCCTTGACCAAGTATACCACTGGAGCCATATTCAGGCACGGGACTTCTAAGTGCATTTCAGGCCTGGGCTTCAGGCACAGGGAGCTTTTCTACTGACTTCAGGGTTGTCAACTGAGCTCTGTTTGAGCTGTGATTGCCAGCCAAGTTAAAGTACAGTTCTCATAAGGTTTACAGATCATCCTGTTCCTAGGTGGGCAGCACAACCCCAGTAGAAGTCACTTGGAATCTGATGAGTCTTCTGGACTGGAAGCAGGAGCCATCAAACAGGAAGAAAGGCTTGGAGAGGAGACAGAATATACATTTCAAGGCTGTGTGCAGAGCCAGTTTCAGCTGACTACTGGCACAATACCACATGTCCTTATTTTCTATAGACAGGTTTATCTGCTCCCATATGTGAGGCCCTGCTTCAGTTCCAGATTCATCCATTTAATTCTTTTGAATGCATCTGTCCTGTTAGTGCTCTGCCTTGGGAACTAAAGGCATTAAACTACAACCTGTTATTTCCATGATTTCTCACTCTTAGAATGCCACAAACTTGCTACAAAGCTTTTTCTGTGCCTCGCATGAGTGTACCAAACATATGGAAGCCAAAGCAAAGAAGCAGTGCATGTCCTAGAAGGATTTCTTGGCTTATGTAGTGGTTATGACTTTTCAGAATGAAGGATTATTGAGTGTTTTCCAAAGCAGTAGCTGTACAAATGGCTCCCACACCAGGAGGAGGAAATATATGCGCTAACCCTTGAATTGGTGATTCATGCCAAGACATCCTGAGGACAAACTGAAACCCCAGAGGGAAATACCTGTTAGATTTCAGGACCATTGAAATGCTACAAGCTTCTCAGGATTTTCAAAGTTTCTCTATTTTCCTGTCAGTTTTGTTTGGAAAACCTATTTGTTGCCTAGGGGCAAGTATGGTCCTAACAGTTTACTGACCTCCACTAAGCATAAATTGACCTTAGAATTCAGTAGCACCCTGCCAGACTGATGCACTCCAAACTGGAGTTTAAAATACTTTCATATGTAAAGATCCTTTATCTTCTCCCCACTTTGCAATGTTAAGCTTTTGCTGAAAATTCACATCCTTGGATAAGTGTATGATAAAAATTGGGGGAAATAGGAAAGAAGTTATGCAGTTTCTTCATTGTCAGCATTATGTCAGCTGATCTTTCAGCATTGTCAGCTCAGGTTTGGAGCTCTTCTCAAATGTCTGCCAATGCTTTTATATCCCTGACTCAAGGGAATGCCAGGAGCAGTGTGCCTTTCTCAGCCTTCCCCAAAAGCATCAAGTGCATGATCTTTTATCCAGCTCCATGGCAGAGGCTGTGCAGCAATCCAATTCCGTTCCATTTGTGTTGGAGGAATAGAGCACCTGATCACATGTCCTTTAGGTCTATATCCTGCCAGGCAAAATAGGGTCTATATATAGGTCCTAATCTTATCGTGGGTACTGTGGAACTGCTATTAGATGTGCATAGCTGATTTAACTTCAGGTGGTCTGATATATTTGTACTCTTGAATTATGAATGAAAATTTCTAAAACTTAAATATATCATTAGAAAATTACTAAGAGCAATTTCCTCCCCTTCACATTTGCATAATGAAATTCACCATGGAGCTGTACTATCCCTAAATATATAGGTCTTATAGAAAGGTCAGAAGGTGTCTGAAAGCTGTATAAAAGGAGCAGGATACACATGCAGATTGACAGGAGGGGTACAGAGCAGCTGCACTTTGGCTTTCAGATTACCACTTCTGAATTATGAGCATTCAGAGAAGATTTCAAACATCTTTATAAAAAAACCCAGGGGACTCTCAAGCAGACATTGTCCTAAAGCATCTGAAATATTTTTATTTGAAGTCATAGAAATTTGAAGTCATAGAAGTCCATGAACATCAGAAAAATTTAACTGAACCGGAAATACAATATCTTGAGTTTATATTTCCCTTTGAAACACTCACCTAAGTCAAAACTCTAAAAATAAAGCCTGAACTTTTATTTCCACAGCCTGCAGAAAGTTCTGGCCATTATCCTTTCATTTCCACCCCAGTTCTTGCACTGTTGTGACTGCAAGAAGACATCACTAACATCTAAGCAGAGCTGATACAAGATCCTAAACCATTAACATTAAGGCCTTGTTTTTGCAACTTAATTTCTCTTTCTAAAGGTAGGTGCTTCACATCTCCTGCTCCCTCTTCCCTGTCCACAATTTTTTGTGTTCCTCAACAACAGGTAAACCTCTGTTGATCTTTTCAGTTTCATCCCTGGGCTCTTTGTGTCTTTACATCCCCTTCCTCTACCCACTGAATAAGTGAAAGAAAGTACTTGGTGGGTGGGATATCTCTTTCAGTAATTATAAAAGAGCATGTCTGAGAGGTCATGTAGGATTGGATGATCTTGTCAGAGGCCCAGTTGAACTGCTGAAGTCCCATATAGTCCTACATCTCTGGGTTTCAATGAAGCTTAGAGCATTCAGTAAGTACTCCAAGGATCAAGTTGATTTATGTAACCTCTTTTCATGAATGACATAACATTTTTTAAAGGTGATCAAATATGGCAACTGTAAAATATGAAGTGTCACTTTTGACTGCTAAGTTTGTTAACATAGCAGAAAAGCTGTAATGCACAAACCAGAGGCATAGCAGTTGTTCTTATTTAAGTAATAGGGACTCCATAAGAACTGTCAGTATTGGTTGAAATGTTTTATAATGGCTGTCCTGTATAATTTGATCTATAAGTTATTACACAACTATAAGATTAAAGAGAATCCTGTGATTTACAGGGTATTCTGTTAGGTTGTTATTCAGATGTGGACTGAACACTTTAAATAAAAATACTTTACTTATGTCATTAAAAATTGTTTTGTGATTCTTATCAAATAACTATGATTGCAATATTTGATATTATTTTATATTATCTTTATAAACAAACTTTGAAATCAGATGGAGAGTGAAAAATACTCCTGCTGTAAATATAATCAGCTATTTAATTTTGGTCTGTCATTCTAATTGTTTTTTATCCCTTTAAAAATACACTGTGATGGGTCAACCTTGGCTGGCTGCTTCCCTACTCCTCCTTCTCAGCAAAACAGTGGGAGAAAACAAGAGGAATAGAGCTCATAGGTTGAGATAAGGGCAAGGCAATCATTCACCAATTACTGTTATGGGAAAACAGACTTGACTCAGGGAAGATTAATTTAACTAATTTCCAATTAGAAATAGACTAAACTGATGATTAACAAAATCAAAACTAAAGCCACCTTCCCACACACTGCCTTTCTTTCCAGACTCAAGTTCATTCCTTTTTTCCTGACTCCTCTATCTCTTCCTCCCCTTCCCCAAGTGCCACAAAACAGTGTGGATGGCAGATTGTAGAGTTTGTAAAAACTTGTTTCTGTCAGTCCTTCCTTCTTATGCTGTTCCCCTCCTCCAGCATGGGGACCGAACTGCTCCCATGTGGGTCCTTCCCATGGGCTGCAGTTCTTCAAGAGCTGCTCTAGTGTGGGTCCTTCCCTGTGGGTGCAGCCCTTTGGGAACAAACTGCTCCTTCGTGGGCCACTCCGGGGTCGTAGGTGCTGCAGAAGGCCAGGTCCTGCCTGAAGGAAGCTCCACCACGGGGTCTCCTTGGGTGACAGGTTCCTTCAGGAAACATCCACTAGCGTGGCATGTAGTCCTTTCTGGGCTGCAGGGTCTGTATCTGCTCCATGGGACAGCTTGCCTTGCAGACAACTTTGCCACAGGCTGTGTGGGAATCTCTGCTCCAACCCCTGGAGCTCCTCCCTGCCCTCCTTTTGCACTGACCTTGAGGTTTGCAGGATTGCTTCTCTCACACATTTTCTCACTCCTCTGTCGCTCACAGCATTTTTACTGTGTCTTCAATATGTTAGCAGAGATGTGCTGCCAGCATTGCTGAAGGGTTCAGCTTTGCCCAGTGGTGGCTCTATTTTGGAGCCATCCAGAACTAGCTCTGTGACATGGGGCTGACTCTTGGACTCTTTTCAAGAAAGTCCCCCCTGTAGTGCTGCCTCTGGCAATCAAAACCTTGCCATGTAAATGCAACTCATAATCATATATGGAAGTTACTTTTACTTTTTCCCAATATTCTCTGTAGACTCATCCAGAAAATATGAAAGTTTAAGTACATTTATCTGTTTCCAGGCAACTTATAGTTCTATAAGTGTTTTTCATTACTGATGTTGGCATTCCTTTTATTTCTGTGGTGAAAACAGGCTGCAGACCATTTTCCTGTATGTTATAGGATACTTTGTACATTGCCTCCTTAGAGCATGTTTTTGTGTTCTAAAAATACCTTATAAGATTTAGTCCTCCCCTTGTTTTCAAAAACTCATATTGTCCTTGAGGGCACCAACAGTTGATGGTTCCAACAGTTTACAGCATGATTGTGTTGCAAATCTGGTTTACAGCATGGTTGTGTTGCAAATCTGGTTTTGCAGTGATCAGAAAGGACTTGCCAAAAAAAAAAAATAAAGAATCATTCAAAAGAACATTTTAGACTTTAATAATTCAAATTTTCTCTGACTGCTAAAATAATTACTGAACTGTCTCACTTTTGTGGTTGTGTCCAATGACCCTGTAGACCAATGAACTTCAAGGACCTGGTAGTAATAAATCTGATTCATGTTTTTTTTTCAATGAGCCTGGATTTCTTTGATTATGCTTTTGTTTTAAGAGAGAAGGCTAGAGTGTGCTCATATATTCTCTATTTTTTCCCTCCAATTAATATATGTTATCACTGATGACAATGACAATAGAAGATGGAGTTCTTTTGGAGGAAACCTGGCATTCTCTGAATTTCCTTCTGCCTTGAAGACTGAGATAGAATAAAAACATGGTGTTCTGCCTATTTTCTTCAGTACAACCAGCAGAAAAAATTGCTCCTGCTGTGACAGAAGATAAGACTATTATTTGCTTGTGGGAAGGAAGTTCTGATAACTGTTTCTGACCATGCAAAAAAAAAAAAAAATTTGAATTTACCCAATTCTTCAAACTTAGTCATTTCTGCTTCAAGTGGTCTGCTTCATTGCATAACTTGTACTCTTGGATAGAATTATTGTGGAGTTTCTGGGGTTTTTTTTAAACTTTCTGTCTTTATCCAACTTGGTCAATGATATTCATTAGAGCTGCAAGATTTTAGAATTTGAAATTTAGTTAGAAGACACAACTGCGAGGCTATTGTAACTAAAAAACATATATTCACATATAATTATTAATATGGAAGTTACTTTAATGGAATTGAAGTATTCAAGAGTTGATATAAAATAAATATTGTAATCCCATAGGTATCACCAGATTTTATGTGAACAAAATATTGATAAGGGTTTTTATATCTTTCATTTAATTAGTCCTAAACAGCATCTTGAAGATAATGTTCTCTTTTCCTGTAGGATTGTAGGGTCACATTTTTCCCTTTGTTTTTTGAATATCCTGAGTTGAAAGGGATCCATAAGGGTTGTCGAAGTCCAATGCTTGGCTCTGCACAAGACAGCCTCAGTAATGAAATCATTGTGCCTGAGAGCATTTAAAAAATGTTTCTTGAGCTCTGTCAGGCTTTGTGCTGTGGCCACTTCCCTGAGGAGCCTGTTCCAGTGCCCAGCATCTAAGTGAAGAACCTTTTCTTAATATCCAACCTAAAGCTCCTCTGACAGAACTTCATGAAATCCCTTGAGTCTTATCACTTATCACTGGAGAGGTCAGTGCCTTCTGCTCCACTTCCCCTCATGAGGAGCCTGTAGGTTGATATGAGCTCTTCCTTCAGTCTCACTCAAGCTGAACAGTCCAGGTGATCTCAGCTGCTCATCGTGTGTCTTCCTCTCCAGATCCTTCATAATCCTCGTTGCCCTCCTTCCAACATTCTGTAATAGTTTAACATCTTTCTCATATTGTGACACCCAGCACTGCCCCCAGCCCTTGAGGTGAGGCTGTTCCAGAGCAGAGCAGAGCAGAGCAGAGCAGGACAATCCCCTTGCTGGCCCGGCTGGCCATGCTGTCCCTGATGTCCCCAGGACAGGGTTGGCCCTCCTGGCTGCCTGGGCACTGCTGGCTTGTGTTCAGCTTGCCATCGACCAGGACTCACAGCTCTCTCTCCAAGGCCCCACTTTCCAATATCTCATTGCCCAGTCTGTCCATATATCCCTGGGTTACCTCGTTCCAGGTGTTGGATCCAGCACTTGTTTTATTCCTTTGTATGTGATTAATTTGCACTGAAGAAGCTAATACTTTTCTTGCCAGTAGAGAGAGGAATTTTAGTTGAACAAGATTTCAGCACTTCCAGGACAGAGCTGTACCTTGTTTAAAATTTCTCTCTTCAGTCCCTCTGCTTTCTCCCTTGGCAAGTACCTGAGACACTTTAAAAGGTCCCATTCATAGCCTCCTTTAGTCTCTTTCCTGTCTAAAGCCTATCCTGACAGTGGCTTCTGGGAAAGAATGGTGAAAAAAAAGAAAAAGCAATACCAAAATTAACAAACCAGTCAAAACCCCAAAACCCCAGTAGTCTGTCTGTTCTTTTTTATATCACTGTTTCTTACTATCCCTCTTTTAAATCATGACGTAATGCTAGATCAAGGGTATGCATGCTGAATGTTAGGAAAGAGAATCTCCTGAGAAGGAGGAAGGAAGCAGTGCCAGGTAGACAGGAAGGCAGAAATGAACAGGCACTCAGTGGTGATGGAAGTAGGGGAAAAAGGAGCTAAGGAACAAGAAGTGTAAGAAAGGGTGGAGATGGGGAAGGACCACTACTCAATTTTGCTATTTGTTTCCTTTATCCCTTATTCAGTAGTTAAAAGATGAAAACTAAACTGAGTTTCTTGATTTGAAAAGCTGCTGTGATTGTTAATCATCATTCTAGTATTTTAAAATCAGTTTATACCCTTTCTGAAGAGCATCTAATTTCAGAAATATCTCCACTGATGTCATGGTATTTACTTCTATATGAAGAAAAGTGCTATTTGAGATGAGTAAATAAATCTATTACTATTGTCCACCTTTCACAAGTCCATTTCATGAGACTACCTGCTCTGTCTCTAACAAGCTTGCTTGTACTACATAACTCCATTAGGCTCTCCTTATGACTCCCTATTTATAACAATCTAATTTTAGAAATATTTGATCAGATATTAGCAGTGGTATAATGTGAGAAGCTATTTGTATTTCTGTATCAGCAGATTAGGCATCAGCTATTTTCTCTCCTGCATGGCACAGTGAGCTGCAGTGCTACAGTACTTTGTCAGGAAGTACTGATATCTCAGAGGAAATATATTGGGTGTACAACCATAACTGCATCCAATGGAGAGACAAGAGCAAAGATTTAGACTGTTGTACAGTGCACTTTGTGCTGCAAAACAGGTGTCCTTTCATATGTCAGCAGGATACATCAATTATTTTACAAGCTCCCAGCCTTATTAGAAGTACTATGCAGGTTTAAGAGGAACACATAAAATGTATAGTGATTTATTATATTTAGCTGAACAGGTAGATGTTGGAGTATTTAAATCTCACTGCTCTAAACAAAGGCTCTCAATCTATTCTCCAAATTCTTAACTCTTACAGTGTTATGGGAAGGAAATCAATTGCAAGATGTGAGGGGAAGAAAGCTTTCCTTTTTCATATGTAGCTATTGCTCTTATTAGGTTTCAGTTTAGGATTCACTGGCCTTTGTTTAGCTGAACACTTCTGATATTTTCCCTCTCATTTGAATGGAGATATGGTCAGACTTCAGTGACTGCATACACTGCAGTAGAGGCAAAATAATTCAGTCTTCGATCTGCAGATTTCCAGAGGCAGCAAGGCAAGTAGAAATATTTTTCTTTCCCATTCTTGATCAGGCTTTTTATCAGCCATGTGGAACCACTTTTGTTTGCTCAGCCACAGTTAGACTGAGGTACATTTTAATAAGATCCATGTGCTAGAAGGATTTTTAAGCCAAATACTGAAGACTCTTCTCGTTCCATGTTGGAACACAATATAAATCCTGTACATATATATCTGCATATGCACACATGTGCATGTGTTTGCATGCATACTTTTCTGTAGACATGTTTTATTTCCCAGTTGTTTGGAGATTTTTTCCTCACAAACTTCAACACTAAAATAACAGAAGTATTGTAGTTAAGTACCATTGCATTTTCTAATTGTCTTCTTAAAAGTTTTAAAGTTAGGTACTTACTCTAAACTATTTGTATGGGTAGAATTAACAATTTTTCCATCTGATGAGGAAATAAGGACATGCTATTATCATATTTAGGCATAGTGAAATGTAAAAAAATGGTATTGTGGAAGTGTAGTGAAATGGGTGTTTCAAGAGTGAATGTGGCCTCAAAATATGACCCATTAATCCACTTTGCTGAGTGTGTTCTAGGGAAAGAAGTCAAAATGTGCAACTATTTTTCCATGTTTCTACAGTTCAGACAAGATGAAATATGATAAAAAAACAATACGAAAAAGAATTAAATGTGTTTTTGTACAGAGAAAAATCTTAGTATTTTATTATTTCCAGGATTTTCCAGGACTGTTTCTATGTATAGAGGATCAGTTTTGTGGTGGTGTAACACTCTCTCAGTGACATCAGCCCAGCAAAAGACAGTATAATGAAGAGAAGAATGAAGCCCATTGTTCTCAACAGGAAGACAGTTTTTTTTTTTACTTATATGATCAGAATAACTGAATGATTGCCTTGTTTCTTCTCTGCAAGGGGAGACCCAGCTGGAGATAGAGGGGCACATTCACAGCATATGGCTACCTTGGTACTGAGGCTAAGAACAGCTTTACTAACAGGAATGGGATAGACAATATCCCCAAGTACAGTCAGTGGCTGGGAAAATATTGCAAGTCAGTTCATGGTGAGGAAGTTCATCGCTGCTCACTGCATTACCACCAAATGTGGAAAAGCAGTAGCTTTGAAAACTAAGCCAATCCATAATTTTCTGTAGAAGGAGCATCTCATAGCTGAAAGATGAATGAGAACCAAAGAAAAGTGAATGGAAGTGGAGGCAATATACTACTGTAGGCATAGAGGTAGTGGAATTGCTATTTGTCAAGAACTGACCCTTTCCTCTTCAGTGGATCTACTTCTATATTGATCTATCTTAAAATCTAAGCAATTGTTGTCCAATCTGTTACCTTGAGATTAGAACTTATTCTGCCTGACTTTTATGTATTTCAACTACTGTTCATAGTCTGGCAAGTAAAAAACTCCAGTTTTAGACTAGTTGGCTCAGTTGTTTCACTGAAAGAAATCAAAGGGAAGAGATTTTCCTTGACTCTACTCTCCTTTTTTTTACTTACTGCAGAGTTTTCCTTGGTCACTTCTCTGGAAATGAGATCAGCAAACAAAATAGAATTTAATAGCATTTTTAAATTAAAGTTTGAAAAAAAAAGGAGGGAAATGCTTCTTGAAAGGTGAAGGGAGTGGTGTTTTTCTTCTGTGGGTCTGAAGGAACTTGATTTCTAGATAAACATAATTTTTGAAGATTTCATTTTTTCTACAGCTGTGGGAAGGACTGTACGTTTATGTTGTATGTTCCCTGGACTGATTCCTACAATTTGAAACAAGAGTTTCAAATGATACCTCATGCAGAGTAATGCAAAACCAACTGAATAGATTTTGGATAGGGTCTTTAATATTCTTGAAAGCAGACAATTTATATCAACAATGGAGTGAGCCTGTTTTGGCTGATATTTAATAGTTGAAAATAAGGTTTTCACAAATATTTTGTTTGCAACAACATATCTTCCTGCTTTGAACTTCCATGGTGACTGAAGTGCATTGCGTTCCTGTTTTGGCTAGTATAATACTTAGCAATCTCAAAGACCAGGGTCTGAAGCTCAAGACCATCATGTGATATGAGTCAGGAAACTTTGGGCAGCCCTCACACTACTAAATTTAAATCTTAAAGGATATGAAACATTCAAATTTTACTTTCTCAGTCCTCCTACCATGCCCTGCTGGTGTCAAGAGATTCAGGGCTTCCTTTTCAATGGAGTGCTTCAGACTATCTTTGGTTTTCTGAAATTGGATGATCTCATGGTCCCCAGTTTCCAGGGACCACCTAGGTTGTTGTTCAGAATCAGTCTCCCACAGTTCATTCTTCCCAAAGCAATTTTTACCCCCTAGAACCTCCCTTTACACAGAGTTCAGAAAATGATCAGTCGCTAATTTTAGTTGGAGCTTGACATTCCCCACCCCTTCATCCCCAAATGTCATTATTTCCTGTGGAAATCAATTT